>ML219351.1:35912-113070 GCA_004785975.1 Popillia japonica | reverse complement strand
ACTTTTACGTGTTGATCATATTAAGGATTTGGGTATACTTTTCGACGTTTCCTTAAATTTCAATCTACACATTGACGATGTTACATGTAGAGCAATAAAGTTATGTGGTTTTATCAAACGACAAACTCGAGATTTTACAAACATTATTGGACTTATTACTCTCTTCCAAAGTTTGGTGGGCCCCATTCTGGAGTACTGTTCTATATTGTGGAGCCCATATACGGCTTTCCACTCTGATCAAATCGAGAGAGTGCAGAGGAAATTTGTCAACTACATCTTGTTTAAGCTTAATATTTGTAAAGATTCGTATTCGTATTCTGAACGTTTAAATTTGGTGCATTTTCAATCTCTGTTTGCTCGTCGTAAGATTGCTTTGCTCAAATTTGGTTACAAATGTTTACGCAACATAATTCAATGTCCTGAACTACTCTCCGAGTTCTACTTTCGAGTCCCTGCAGTGCTAACTCGTAACGACAATCTTTTTGCTTCGCCTTTTCATAGAACCTCCTACGGTCTTAACTGCCCATTAAATTTGGCTGTACGAGAACTAAATAGTCTTCCGAAAGACATAGACATTTTTACAATGTCATATACGCAATTTACTAGCCAGCTCATGTTGTTGCATCTTACGTAAATTAGATTTTAGATTTAGTTTTGAGTTTTCTTTATTCTCATTATATATGTATATCATTTTAATTTAATTTGTTGTGCCTACATATTAATATTATCTGTACGGTGTGTGTTATAAGTTTGTTGTTTTTGTGACCTTTTTGGGAGTTTTCCCGTTGGTTAAATGGAATAATTTACAATCCACTTCTATTGTATTTTTGTAAACTTTGTGCATATCAAAATTACCTTTCGTTTCTAAATCGAAATTTAATTATATTTGATAATGCCTTTTTTTCAAATTCGCAGTATTTGGGTACTCGAATTAAATAAAGATATATTCTAAAATATTTCGTTAATTATCCTCCTAACAAAAACCATATTTTAAAAACAGCAACGAAATGTTAACAAATCGTTGCGCATTAAATAAATTGTCTAGAGCTGATGCCACGCTACACCTACATCAGAATATATGAGATGATTACGGTAGCCTTCACAGCTGCCAAAACTATTATACAGCTGTACAATCACAAGCTACGTATATCAAAGCAAACATAAATGTGAGAATAATAACAGATTCAAAATGGAATTTTAAGTAGTCAAAAAACATTGTTGCATTAACAAAACAATGACAAACCAATTTGTATCATCATTATATTTTAATGGTTCGACATACCGATTTGCGGTTAGTTATCACTTCAAAAAATTCAAAAATTTTAAGCTTATTACTTCTAATTGGAAGCATAATCGTATCTCGCATAGAGCTTCCAGTTTTGGCCATTGAAATCTGAAATGAACATGTTATCGTGACATGTGCGTTGATCACGATCAAGAAGTAAAACTTATTCGTTGAAGAATAACAGTGATTTTTGTTTACAAAACTCCTGTGGTGCTTACATTTCCGGGAAAAGAGTAGTAGTGTATTTTTCAAAGTGATATGCTGTGATTACTTTACTCGTTAGCTGAAGTGCAAACTGATAGCCTTACATTATGTTTACTATACTATCAACGAATCTCCACAAACGATTCCATAAATCAAATATTAGCACAATTTTCGGTTATAGTTGGATTTCTTTACAACAGTTCAATTAATTTATATTTAACCTTGTATAGGAGACCATCAGGTTGTGTTTTGTCTTTTGAAACATTACTAAAACTACTTGTTCAATTAAAAGTTTAAGCTTTCATATCTAACCATTCACCTCTTTTTTAAATCTACACAGAAGTCTCCTTTTATATATTTTTTCGTTGTAATAAAGTTCTCTGCTGAACGGCTTAATAAAAAATAATTACTCTGAGTGAACAAGCAATATTTGGTCAAACTTCTACAGTTATTCTACTACAAATTTTAGGAAAGTTCTTCAGTTTATTTTGTGTTACAAAAAAATAATAATAAACCTCTAGCAAAACGAACAAAACATGTCCTAGTGCCAGACTGCAATCTATAATTCCTTAAATAAACATGTTGAACCACATCTTTCAATTGGGTTCTAAAGAGAGGGTTCAACAACAAAACAATCTTGAATACAAAATATCTCATCGCAGGACAGCAGGTAATTTTCATATTCCCGAAAACAAGTATTAGTGTAAAACCGTATTTTATAATTTTACCTGCTTCTGAGACTGTCTTAGAGTAAAACGATGTTGGTGTGTTGTGTGACAATACGCTGTTATACGAGGGTTACCTGTATAT
Source organism: Popillia japonica (assembly GCA_004785975.1). NCBI lineage: Eukaryota > Metazoa > Arthropoda > Insecta > Coleoptera > Scarabaeidae > Popillia > Popillia japonica. Next base: position 110,771 of record ML219351.1, on the reverse strand, counting down.
AAGTCATATGAATAGAGCTCATCGCTATTTCCAAAATAACAATTTTAATATGTATAGGGTGTTTTAAAACATCGTTTAAAATGTGTCAAGGCATATAGTAAGATCGAAAATAAGGTTAAAAGTCACAATAAACATATGTATGTCTGCAAATTAACTGTTTGCGAGATAACAGGGAGTGTTATCCCAGTAAACAGGTGCTTCTCCGGTTGTTAGTACCGATTATTTTACCACAATACTTAACAGGTCCTGCATGCCTCGAGTTCTTGGAAAATACTTTACCTGAACTTTTGGAAGATTTACCTATAAATCTGCGATTGACCTCTGGTTTATGCAAGATGGAGCTCCACCGCGCTTTACGCGTCCTGTTAGGAAACATCTTAACAATGAATCTCCTGAAAATGGATAGGGCGAGAAGGTCCAATTCCTTGACCTCCAAAGTTTCCCGATCTAACCCCGTTGGACTTTAGTATCCGGGATTATTTGAAAAGTTTAGTGTACGCAACACCGGTAAACGATCTTCCAAAGTTGCGCCAACAAATAGAACGCTGTTGCCAGATAATTCGAGAAAAAACCCTTGTTTTTTGAAAGAGTGCGCGCTGCCTTTGAAAAAAGATGTAGATCCTGTGTCGAAATGGAAGGACGATATTTTCAACGTCTTCTTAGTTATAACCTATTTTATGTTAAAATACCATAACATCTTAATAAAAACCGCTAAAGCGGATTTATTCTGCAATTGCGATAAAATCGCTGTTTTCTAGTAAACGGTTAATTTGCGGACATATGTTTTTTTTCGATAGTAGGTAGGTACTACATGTTCATAAAATCTTTAAACGATGTTTCAAAGCATATTATGCTCTAATGTATTTTCCCGTGTCGCAGTTTTCAGATATTTATGTAAAAGACATTGAGTTTCCAAGAAGTAAGAAATTTTACATATTTACACGAAAACTCAAGTTAAACTACACAAGACCCCAACCACATAAAATACTAGAAAAATAAACCAGTAATACAGGTAGAAAAAATTACGTGCAGAAAACCAAAAATAGCAATATTACAGAAAAAGAGGGAAAACTGTAGTACAAGAAGACCTGTAAAGTTTATAAATATAGCCATGTCTTCAGTTCACAACGTAAGAGTAAAGTGAGTAATAGCTTCTTTTGTCTGTGGCGAGTGCATCTACAGTGGCTTCCAGGTGTGAAAGTATAATTCCTTAGTTCAAGATAAATAGAAACTTCTGTATAATTCTGACTAATACTTAGCGATGTTAACGTGAGTGTCTTCTTCGTTTTTGTGGCAGAAATAACAGAACGATGGCATGAACAACAACGATGGTAGATAACACGTAATTGCCAGTTAAATTACAAGATACAGACAACTGAAACTGGGGACTTGTGATTATGCAAATTAATTGCATAAAACCACCGCAGAGAACTCGATAACATAAGAGAATCAAATCACAATAAGCGAAACTCTTACTTATTGTTAGTTAAACATTAATAATGTTGTCTAATATGTGTCAATGAATAAATTACGTAAACTTAACAATCGAAACGCAAGTCGAACATATTTATACATTCATATTACAAATACGAATGATTGCGACATAGATTAGCAATTAATAAGTGATTATGCACTTGAATACGCTCACTGACAATTTAGTAACAGGAAAAAAACTGCAATGTAAATATTTACTATGAATCGTATTCTGAAAAAAAAAATTATTATCAAGGTTGCGGTACGACATTCATATTAAAAACGTTACTGTCACGTTTCCATTAAAATGACACAGTTGTTTTCAAGATCGACCACATTTACCGAAAGTAGTCGCTAAAAGTATGCCATAGCCGTATACAAATCCAGGTTGTCTATCAATAACCATTATCTTAATTGAAATGGAAAGTATGTTACGCGATTTATATATTTGCCTATAAATTTAAGTGTATAATAAATCTCTCGTTCGATTAGAAATTTTATCCAAAAAAAAAGGAACACGTTCTAACGGAATACATTAAAATTAATATGTTTCTCTCCTTCCCTCTGCCTCTCTCCCTCTCTCTCTCTCTATATGTATTTGCACATTGGTAGAAAATGAGCTATTTGCAATGCTCAACGTATTTCAATATCTTTGAACTGTTGTATCAGTGTTAATTCACAAGATTAGCTATAGATTGTTAATAAATCATATGCATGCAGTCATGCAGTAATTCCTACAACTCGAATCTATGTATATCATCTCTTTGATTCATATTCGATGATGTAGTTCGACGAACTAAAACTATTGAAACGTGAATACATATCCGTAAGTGTATTATACTAACACTGCACTCATGTTTGTTTCTCCCACTTCTATATTCTATTAGTTTTTGAACAGTATTTTAGAATAGTATACATACATATGCACAATTTAAATATACACATAGCGAGCATGAAAATACCAGTGCATCGATAGATCTACTCATTATATATTATTTAAATACCCATCTGTCATCATAATGCTTCACAAATAAACCAACCGTAAGTCCATGTGAAACGGACTAGAAAAAGTTTTGTAAATGAATACAAAAAGAAGAACAAGTTAACATAAAACAGGAAACGCCAATAGGCCAATTATATCCTCCGAAGCTATAAAGCATTACATACACGCCACTGAACTGTTTTCACTGTGGGTGATACTACTTATGCAGCATAAGTAGTATCTAACCTATAAAAAGTTGCTACAAAAACCATAAGAAGAATATACAGGATCCGGCAAAATGAACTATGTATCTAATTTAAACAGCTTATAATGCATTCCTCTAATTGTTTGCATAGCATTTTGGAGAATATGATGTGGAAAACATTAATTTGATTTCTAATGTTTATTTCCAATTGTCTTAAAGTTCCGGGTTTATTTAAAAACACATTGAGCTTTAAGTACCCGCAAAGAAAATAATCTGGAGCTGAAAGATACAGAGATCTTGCTGGCCACGGAATTGAGTCTATTTGGAAAGGATTTCACTGCTTATTCTCGCAGCATGGCTTGTTGGTCCGTCTTGTTGAAACCGGTAATGTCCCATTTCTTCTTCAATTTAAGGTGAAAAGAATGTCAGGAACATTTGAACATAACGCGCAGCATTAATTGTTATCGTTTACCATTCTCTTCAAAAAAGTAAGGTCTAATTATGCTAGACGATGAACTGGTGCACCACACAGTTACTTCATCACTCATGAAAACGTTCTTTTCGATACCTCGGTGATTATCATGAATCAGACGACAAAATGCAAGTCTGTTAATTTTATCTTATCTTGATCATTTAATATCGAAGTAATTGCGATCTTATATGGATCAAAATTAATTCGTTCATTGCGTTTTCGTGCTTCGATCACTCAAACCAAGAACAGATGCATGTTTAACAGCCGATCTTTTTGGAGTACCAAGAGATTCTTTTATTACCCTTTCTTCGATACGCTTATTGCAGGCTGATCTTGGTCTGCCAATGATTGCACCAAACCAAAATAGTCTTAAGATGACGGCAGCGTAAGACGTAATTGACTACGACGTCGAAAACACCTCTGAACAATGATCACTGAATTAAATTATATAAATTTCATAAAAGACACAATGTTGTGTACCTAAATCACGCTCCATTTTGACAACTGTCAACAATTCTAACAAAATTTCCACAGCCTGCTGTTCTTTTTAAATCCATTTTTATTCAAAATAACCAATTCGTTTTTGTATTATTAGTGAAATAAAATGGGTAATACATTTTGTGGGACCCTATATACAAAAATAGTGCATTTCCCAATATCATTTACGTCACATTCAGTATAGTTGTCTCATGGAAGTAATTGTTTCCGATTTCAACTACATAATCGTTTAAAACATTCAATGTTTTCTAAATTAGAAATTTAATTTTAGGTATGTAAATACATACATATATGTAACAAAATTATGTCTGGAAGAGATTAGGAGTACCACAACTAGAGTAGCGAAAGAATATACACAAGTACTTGACCTACCTTGAACAAATTTTGCGATTCAAACTACAAAATTTGGGATGATGAATTATGAATATTTTAATACAATTGTCAATTATCGCGACAATCATTAAAAAGATGCTAATAAATTATGAATAGCATGTAATTGGCGGAAATGCCTACTTGAATCATAACAAACACAATTAATTTTGATTTAATGCTGCCTAAAAAAAATAAACGATTGGCTTCAAGTTCAGCTGACTTAATTGTTATAAATTGCAAGTCGTAAAATGTTGTTTTGATTGAATTAATTGCATAATTGTTTCTACTTCATATATTGAAGGTTATGTTGACAATTAGTAGTTTCTGTTTCAACAATCAGTAGCTTTAGTTAGTTCTTCAATTCTAAAACAATAACGATACAGTTCACATAACTAATTCCAAAAACAAATTTCTATTATAGTTCCAACAGATTTTAAGGCAAATTGTGGAACTGAAGTATGGACTCCAATTTCAAATAGATACAAAGATGCAGTATTAAACTAAATTTCTTGTTTTGAAATAAACTTTAACAATTTCATTACATACAGACTAATAGGAATGCATTTGATGCAAGCAATTTGTGCAAGACGAAGTATGAGCCTACACAAAGGAAAAAGTAAAGTACAAAGAAACAAGAAAGGAACTAAAGAACCATATCTTTCAGTATGAGAACAAGCACTGCAAAAAGTTTCTCGAAGATCTAGAAACCGAAATCTAAGAGAAACACCTCTAAAGTAGTCCTCCGCCAACTGAGTAGTCGGCCTGCTTCGTATAATAAATTGTTAAAACCTGAAGTACAAGTTATTAGTGCTCTTAAGTAGACAACCCCGTCTAAGAAGCTAAGAAAGGCAAAAGACGTGGTGCCATTAACGATTGAATAACTGCATAAAGTGGTCTTCAAGATGAAGCCAAATAAAGCCCTGGAACTTATACCAGACACTTTACTAGATGTTCTCAACAACTTTCTAGAGCAAAGTTTCCGTAACGAATGGAACGTAATTTTGTAGAAGAGGAAGTACATACATAGATGGATACACCTTCGAGTTTTAGTCCGATATATCTACTGAACATACTAGGGAAAATTTATGAGCACTTAAAATAAGGCAAAGTAGGAGTCCCAGAGTACCTGCTATTATATCTGTCGTGAATACAGTTAAATCCTCCACAGAGAAATGAGTCGCCTTGACTACGCTTGATATAAGAAATGCTTTTGACATGACCTCCTACAGTAAAATTCTCCGGGAATAACGTTACCTGGTGTCTCAGAAAGCATTATTGCAATCTATTTCAACGATCAAAATTATCTTGAATCCAGTTCAAATATTGGTGGTTCCAAAGGGATTGATACTCGGACCCATTTTGTGAAATATAGTGTATAATGGTGTGTTGAATTTGGATTAGACAAATGTCAAGTGACAAGAATTCGTTTAAATGCAAGCGAATGAACAACTCACCACGTAGGAGACGGGTCCAGGTCAATATCGCGTGTTCTGGTGTATCCGTTGATTTGCAGTATATGCAAAGGTCCTCGGGTGTTATTTTAAATCTGTTTGTATATGAGCGAAAGTGTCCGTGGCCCGAAAGAAACTGGGTTAGGTGGTAGTCTGCTGTACGGTGTTTACACTCTACCCACTGTGTCAGACCGGGGATAAGGGTCCTAGTCCAAGCAGCTCTAAGCACTCCTTCCATGTCTCCTGCCATCTAGCTAGAGTAGACCCTCTTATCGTTCGCTTATTTGAGGTCTGTTGTGACTCCTTAAGACTGAATGGTGTGCCTTGTTGTTCTAACAATAGTGCAATTGGGGGTATTCCCGTAATGGCTTGTATTCCAGCCGTACAGATGGTCCGGTAGCCGCTTGCTATCCTTAGAAGTGCCCTTCTTTGCAATCGCTCTAAGAGGTTCCTGTTCTTTTTTATTCCCAAAGCATACGGCCAGGCTGGGCTATCGTAGGTGATTTGGGATTGGACATATACTGCTACTCTCTTTTTGCAAGCCGGTCCCGCTATATTGGGCATAAGTCTTGTCAAAGAGGCTAGACTACTTTCCGTCTTCTGGACTACGTATTTAACGTGAGTTACAAACGTTAATCCGTCGCTCAACATGACGCCCAAATATTTCAATTCCTTCTTAGGGAGGATCTTGTTGCCCAATATATTAAAACAGATGTTGTCGCGTTTTCTTGGCCTCTTAAGGATTGCAGCATCAGTCTTGTTACCGTGTTACCGGACCTAGTTCTCTTCGTTTTGGCATGATATAACATGTTTTAATTTTTGTTCATAAACGCACGCTTCACGACCTACTAATATTCTGTACATGATAGAGGACGAAATACTATCCTAATGGTATAAATGTTCGACAATAGCATCCCTATTACATGCACAATATAATACAAACCAACTTAAATAAATATTTACGAAATAATACTTCAAGAATAGTTGTGGCCATAAATCAGTTTTAATAAACTTGTTACGTTTTTCGTTATAATGGTGTTTCTTTTCTTGCTTATAATTTCTTTAAATGTTCCAAGAAGAAAGGGCAGGTTTTATTTTATTACGGTAAGTGAAAAGGATCAAAAGAGCGAGTAATTATACCACTAGACCAGTGATCCCTCATTTATGGGCGTTAGTGTAATTCGGATCATATTCCCTAGGTTATGTTTGCTTATTTATAGTTCTTTTCTTAAATGGTTGAATAAAAAACTATTATTATTATTATTATTATTATTAAACAAGCAATATAGTAACTAAAATATGTTATTAACTGTAAGTGTTAATTACTAGCAGTCAACATGTGAAGTGTACTGGATTACTTATTGTTATGAACATAAGTCTTAATCATTTTCCAAACAAACAATGGTACTTGGAACACTAGTATGTATGATAATGTATTATTCATATGTAGACTTCGCTTTACGCATAACGTATTAAGACTGCAGACAGCAACTAGATTAAATGAACGTCGCTTTCACAACAAGTATTTCCATAACCGTGCTTTTCACAATACACAAGAACGGCAGTAGCTTTAGACATGGCAGAATACAGAACGGTCTACACAAAGAGACAACATAAATAGGGGCATGCATGCATGTTATGTGTCCGTAATCTGTACCGTACGTCGTTGTTTATGTTCACTCGACTATCGCAATTATTGTGCTTAATACGTACTATATTTGCGTATGCGATTTGTATACAGGGTAAACCATCCATCTGGTTCGTTTAAGCTCTTATATGTAGTTCCATTTTGAAAGCTTGTAATAATATAATTAGTCCTGGAAACATGGATTCATGTCAATACCAGCATCTGTAAGAGAAACACTGGATCTCTCATACACTAATAATAGCACCCTCAAGCAAATCGTTTGAAATCTTTGTAAAAAGTTATACATAAGAAATATTTATACTTCTAACTTTTATGTTGAAAATCTTGCATTCTTCTGTAACATAAATTCACTACTTTATATCAGTTGCAATAGGATGAATTTCATACGCTTATTGAAACTGACAATGATAGCAGAGCAGGTTTGCAGAAAAATTTTTAGAAGCAAGATCTGGTTCCGAACGAGACCATTTAATTTTTTATTAAATCTAGTACAGAGTGATACGATCAATAGAAAAAAATCAACGCCTTCAGCCACAACGGCTCTCCAAATATTATCTCAAATACATATGTATACATTTTTATACGATTCACTTTGAAGATTGAGGCATGTTTCAATCAAACTCCAGATTAACTGGACCAGAACCAGGTCTAACTAAAACCTATGTCAGAACTCATTTTCAACAGTGACAGACTAAACAAAAGACCTGGCACTAAATCATTGCCATTAAAGATTAGGACAATTAAAAAGTTTATTATTTTCTCAGCCAGTAGAACAGATGACTCCAGATAAAACAGGAACCTGCTTAATTTCCATAAAATCTTCTGAAGCCTTGCTTACATCTGTAATCTCACATCACAAGCACATAAAATTGTATTTTATGCTATATTCCAAAGAATTCAGCTTAACTGAAACAATTACTTCAAAATGAAGCAACTACAAGAATTGAAATTAACAATACGGTTCGTAGAGCATTATTATTTAATAACAAACCACTGAATTAAGACAAAACGCATTATTGTGAATAAAAGGTCAAATGTAAAACGCGACATTTGTTTTCTTGTAGATGTTCGCCACATACAAGAAAGAAAATAAAGCAAGCAACATGAATTCATTATTAACCCGCGAAAATAATGCCAAGTGACGTCCAAAAACGTACGAAACACATTAATCAAGAAGCCGTGCGTGATACCAGAGTGGGAATGCCGCACCAACACGCCAAATTCCACTTCATAATTTACACAGTACGTTCCATTCCCTGAAGAGAAGATTGCGACTCCATTATGTGATCATGTATATATACCACACTCTGTGTATGTCAACGACTTCAACAAAAAAAAGGGCGGTACACGCTCTTTTGTAAAATATGTACATACATACATTTCTGTGTTTCACATGTACGATACATAAGTGGATATGTGTGTATGTGTGTGTCTTACTATATCCATGTATATGGGAACCAATTAGTTTGATGACAGGTCGATTAACGACCTTGGGCGTTGTTGTATGTAAGTGCTAAGGCACTGTCCTCTTTTCCGTCCGCCAGAGGGCGTCGAAACGCTGGCTTGCGTCCAAGTCGACGAGAGACAACGACTTCGATAACGACGACCGACGTCCACTTAAACTAATTGATCTGTGCGGAAAACTGCAGTTTTTAGTCGGCCAATTTTGTAGAAATCGATTCTCTTCCGTTCTTTCTTCTTTCGTATTCTACTAATCCCACACTATTCCTTCATTATGTTACAGCGAATTCGTATCGAATACCTTTTGTAGTTCTCTTTTCTCCTTGCTAACGACAAACGAATCAACTATACCTATTGAATTAAAGAGGTACTATTTTCCGATTTTCTTATTTGTACTATTTCACTTTAAAAACTGACCCAACTAGTGGAAATATTCGTAATTATCACTGAAATTGTGAAATTTTATCTAATAGTACAATTACTGCGATATTAAGCTTTATATAGTGATAGTACCTACGTCAACACCGTCAACGTACACGACAGAATGAAACTCAAAGCCCATTGAACTACTAATCTCTTTACGTTCACTTAAATATAACTCAATTTTATCCATAATAGTTAATTTGAAAATGGTTCTCTATAAATATAATATGGAACATAATCAAGAAAAAGACGTAAGTGAGATCAACCGAACATGCTTATTTGTGATCTGCCAACATGTGTATGAGTTTCTGCTACCTACATCTTTCCAAATATAACAAATATCAAAGCAAATATCTTCATCACCCAATTAACTAAAATTTTCGTTAATTTACTTAAAATTTTACACAAACATCTGTTATACTCGTAGAATAAACATTTTTGAAATATTATTATGCAAAAAAGGGAATTAACGAAGCCATTCAGTGAATAAAATCGAAATCATGACCGTAGGTTTCATGGTTGTACGTAATTTACATAAAAAACCTCATTTCTATTTCAATTTATAATTTATGTACATGGTAAAGGATTTCCTTAATAAGTTCGTAGATACTTTCGTTGACGACTATTCTAGTTATTTCCGCTAATGACCATTCTTGGAATTCTTAAATGTTTGAATGGAATGTTTTCGTTTACTGTTATTGATTTTCCTTGTCATTAACACATAAGTAATATTCTTGAATAATAATGATATACATACTTTGAAGTAATACATATCATACACTCGGCCTTTCTCAGATAGAGTATGTTGCATTTAAATTATTCTCAACAAAACAGGGGCGTTTCTCAATAACGGATAAGCGGATCTCATTCAATAACTACGTAGCCTAACAAAGAATGAAAGCTTTTTGAAAAAACAAAATTTTTCAATATAATAATAATAATAATAATAATAATAAACTTTATTTTCGCACAGAAAAAAAAAGGAAAAAGACTTACAATAAACATAGTATTAAATGCAACCAAGCGAAAATAGGCGGAGTTCAGGTATCTAACATATGGTAGAACCTGCTCTTCCACTCAACCTTTCCTATATCTAACCTAACCTAACTTAAAGCTAATAGAGAGGGAACGTAATTTACATAAAACTATTCTACATAAGATGCCTACCCATACTCAATGCTAATAACGTCATTAGTTTCTAGTTTCAGCTCATTGCCTTTGGAACAGAAATTGAAAATATTTCAGTTTGAATGACTATCCTGCTCGTTCAACACAATGACGACACATCAATGACGTAAATAAAAACATAAGAGCCAGACTAGATTTCTCTTTTTATCTCAGAAAGCGTATAATATATCACAAACCACGCCTTCATGAATAAATAAGCGTAATAGACAACAGTCCATACAACAATAGAACATAACAGAACGTTCATCACAACCTCTTCATGACATAAAAAAAATAGTTCCAATTAATAACCGAGAAATTGTATAAAGAAACGGCAAATATATAATTCCTACAAAAACAATAACCCACACATATACAACTGAGCTCAGAAGAAGGTTAATATATATCGTAATAATCTGCTAAAATATTTCTTGTGTCCTACTTCTTTCAGTAAACATATTACAATGTAGTTTGTAACAGTCCGTTATATTTCGGATCAGCGCTTCCAACTTAAAAGATGTTTTAATACAAGTCTGAATACTGACTTAACAATGAGCGATAACTTTTAACAAAAGCTGCAATTAGCAAGAATATTTCTAAAGCGTACATAATTTAATAAAGTGCAAAACTAAAAAATTGATAAGCAGTGACGGAAAGTGCTTTCAAATGACTGAAGTAATACTCGAACTGCAGATTGCTTTTAAGTACATAATGTGCTGTTGCTGCGGTGAGGGGTGAAGGCAGATGTCTTTGCAGAACAAATTGTTAAAGTTTGACAAAATACATATAGACATACATATGTATGTATACATAGAGCTAATGCAATTCTTTTAAACTGTTGCAATGGTTTGTAAAAGTACCCCCTTTACTAATAATTTTAAAGATATTCTTTAATATTTTATGGTACCTCATCGTGGTTTGGTTACTGCATGAACTCTTTTGAGCATGCTGTCCATAAGTTTCTTACACAAGCTGACCGGAATTTTTGCCCATTCTTCAACAATTATGTCCTTTAGTTCTCCTTTTGATTAACATTTGTAAACCGATACTTTCTGCTTTGCCCACAAATTTTCAATCAATCAGGGATAAGTCTGGAGACTGAGAAGGCCATGGAAGAAGATAAACATCATTACTTGTGAGCCACTCTGTAGTCTTTCTCGCGGTGTGGCAAAGAGCATTTTATGATAGGTTTTGTTTAGAAATAAGTTGCTCTACACATTCAATAAGCTAAAGCATTATATTTCAAACAATTTTATGGAATTTATTGTAGTATTTCAAAGACATTTCGTTTAAATTCAATACATTTTTCCATAGCTGTACTTTCTCCAACTCTTTTGACGTAAAAGTGCCCATGCTAAAAAACAAACTGACCAAAAAACATATAATTCTTGATTTTCCGAAATTAACATCACCTCCGGGAAAAGCTACAGTTTTTTCCTGAATTTCATTAATTGCGCTATAAATTCTTCTAAAGATAGCACTTAAAAGGCAAAACACGTAACGAATATTAAAATAAACTAAGTTCTGACAGAATACACTTATTTCAATTTGCTGTAATATACTGTATGTAAATACCAAGCAAATAATTTTGAAATTATACAAACCTTCTTGAGCTTTTGCTGACTCTGCTAATTACGCTTATATAATCTAAGTTATCTAAGAAAAAGTGAGCACAAGCGAGAGAGAACAAGTGAGCATAATAAGGAGCAATATCGTAATTAATATAACATATTATGCATACACACATTAGCTCATGTTGGCTAACTGCCTATGAAAATAAATGTCTCAGCATAACTTTAGTCACATTATTTGCAAACTGTAGCTAGTTTGAAACACGTTTTATTGAGAAATTTGATGAATACTTACGTAGGTACTACTGGAAATAAGTGGTATTCACGCTATTAATATATATGTATTTTTATGACCTTTTATCTTATTATCTAGATAGTTTTTTCCACTTGTTAAGTCAATGATAACACTTGCAAAAGCCAAATTTATTCCAAAACCTTTACAATATATGTAATCTGGTTTTCGTAACAACTTCTTCAGTGGAATAAAATTGACATTTATCTAGATAATTCACGCTATTATGAGAGATTTCAATTATGATTTCTTAATAAATAGATACTGCGCTGACAGAGTAAAGGGTAAATAGATCAAAACGGTTACATATATCAAGTAGTAACTGAACCTACAAGAATTACTAATACGAGTGTTGCATGAATAGATTATATTTTTATTAAGAGACCACAACATATTATCGTTCATGCTGGAATATAAACATTTAAATAAAAGAAAAACCATTAACTTTTGAAATTATGATCGGTACAATAGCACATATTTTCAGGAAAACTGATAAAATTGGAATGGGATACTTCGTATGCAAATGTAAATAAAACAGCTAATTAATAAATTGTGTAGCTAAAATAGTTATGATGTGTGCCCTGTTATGGAAACAACAATAGTATTTAAATATGAAAATAAAAAGTGGTATACAATGGGAAGAATATAAGAAATTGAGAAAAGAGGTAAATATGTTAATGAAAACCGAAAAAGAGCAATATTTTCTTAATATCATTGATAATAAATAAGAATATTGACAGTAAATAAGAAATTGAAAGAATTGTGGAGAAACTTAAAAGCTTTAATATCGGAGAACAAAAGAAAAGAAGAAAAAGAAAATAGAGAAGTCCATACTTTTCCAAAACGAACTGGTGGAAGAATATACAAACATTGCTGTAGATGAGGTCAACATAGTGAATAGCCATGAATGTATTGGGGAACATTCAAACTTATGAAGAATGGTCTAGTTGTAAATTGATATGTCAACTCTGAAACAGTATGCTGAGAAATTAAAAAGTGTTGGAGGTGAAGATAGAATTTCAACGGACATATTTAAGAACATTATTATGCATGCAACAAATAGAATGTTTGACATTGTAAATCTCTCTTTCGAGTTTCCTAAAGAATAGAAATTGACAACAAGTATACCAATACCGAAAAATTCGAAAACTAAACAATGTGAGGAGTTTAGACCTATAAATGCAGTGCCAGTGTATGAATCAATGTTGTAGTTAGATGTTAAGGATCAGATAATTGAGTACTGTAACAGGAACAATGTTATTGTTGATATCGGTCGGGTTTCCGAGCACAGCAGTCTTGTGAGACTCTAATTACCTTTATATGCCACAAATGGCTTAGGGTATTATATAAAGATGACATAGTTATAGCTGTATTTTTATATTTACGAAGATCTTTTGAAACCGTTAATAGGTCATTGTTGTTAGGAAAATTTGCTAGGTTTGGTTTGTCTGGGTCAATTCTGCAATGGTTTAAATCATATTAACAGAATTGAGGACAACATGTTAAATATGGAAAATATATATCTGGAATACTGAATTGTGACTACTGTGGGACAGTATTAGGAAATTATATAAGCCAATGTGTAAAAGAGTCTGAAATTTCTATTTTTCTTGATGACATGATGTTGCACGTATCGGGTAACAATTTGCAAGACTTTGCTGACAAAATTAATAGTGACCGCAATCGTTTGTATGTATTTGTTGTATGACAACAGCCTTCGATTAAATATGAGTAAATCTAAATGTATTGTTGTTGGCAACAAGACCAAATTAATTTTTTTTTATTGTTTTTTTGCCATTACGTTATAGGTGTTGTATCTTTTTATTTTGTATGTATAAAAACGACTATGCACGGTCAAAACAACGTTCTTCCTTTATTAAAAACAATTACAAAAACAATATGGTTACCTAACAAACAAAAACTATATGCTATATTCAATTACATGTGTGTTCGGTTGCTCCAACGCCTGGCGCATGCGTCAATCCTACAATAGGTAATTTCAAATTTAACAGTTGTTAGTGACTTTCCAGCAAAGTTTTCGATGTAATTAAATATGAAGTCAATAGGTTGATGATAATTACAACACGAGTTTAGCTACCACGCACAACCAAACTCCTAACCATGCTACAACATATGGTAATATGTATATGTAATCTATTAAGCTTTCTATATTTTAAAATTAATCAACAGCAGCTAACTGCACCAGTTCTACGATATTTGATTTTAAAACTACTTGCAGCTAATCACTCCCATTCATGCTGTAGATACCGACATACATACATATGTATATACAGATAAAGGACTAAAACCGCTGCTTGTTCGTACATTACGATTACTATCTCGTTTCCAGCAGAGGTACCTACTCATACATGTAAGATTAATTTTCTTTCCATTATAGACAGAAGTAATCACGCAATTGTATCCATGATACGCACAGACACACCTATATTAAGTACACTGATGTTTCACAAGATAGTCGTTTAACGTTCATTATAACTTACAAGAAATCGCACGGCCGTGCAAATTAATAGACGATGAATATTAATCTCGTTGACTGACTGAGCACGTTTCGTTCCAAGGCGTGAATTTGTCCGCGGATTCATAAATTACAACTAACGGCTGTTGAAACATCTAAGCGTTCTGATTCAAGTAAACTTCGTTTAAACATAAATTAGCATTTTCATTGGGCATAATTTAAATGAAATGAGAGTAACTAAATAAGACGAGCTGACTAATATATTCATACAGCATTTTCACAAAAAAGTCTAGAAGTAAAAATAGAATGAATATAATTATATTCATAATTTATAGCAGATTTCAGTAATTGTACCGAAGTTAAATCATATTAGATCGAGGTTGTCTTTTATTTATGCAGGTGAACTAGAGTAGAAACGAGAATGAAATATGAAATATCGCGCGTGCAAGTGACTTATGTATATTTGCTACTTCAGCCGTTTGGAGCTACTTCGAAATGTATTCGATTTCATTAAAAAGATCTATAAAATGTGGTCGTTATCTGTTCCAGATTTTGCGCGATAAAGAAACAACTTTCGATACCTAATGAATCAAGTCCAGATGGTGTAAGTATATTTATTAAGGCTACTTTACACCATGCTAGATTAATACTTTTTCTATACTAGATTCTATTCTAGAATTTTCTAAATATGTACTTTTTAGGTGGGAGTACGACAAATCAATACGTGATGGCGCTACTAAACAGCTTTCAAGTTCTACCAACTTGACCAACATAACCTACCTTGGTTTCCAATAATATACTGAAACTGTATTTATTTTCCGATGTTGGCCAATCTGCCAAAAGTACTTCTGCGCATGTTCTAGTATCAATTTAGAAGCCAAAATAGGACCTGATATAGTTTTTGAAATAGCATAGCATCTAGTATAGTTTGGTGTAAAATGATGGCCTTTACATGACACTTTTTCTGACTATTTTTTCTAGTTTCTAGAAAATAGTATAGAAAAAGTATGAATCTAGCAAGGTGTAAAGTACCCTTTATTCCATCATCTTTTCTTCGAAAAATAAAGAATTTACAATTTCTTATCCTTGTTCTTGTTATTGTGTACATCCCACAATTTCCAAGCTGTTATAAACTTATACAATTCAAGCATGTAGTCTTACCATAACATTCACATAATCATTGCTTTAAACAGTTGGGAATAAAATCCACTGAGGTAAATATTTACCTGTAAAGCATTAAAAACAACCATTCTACTTCATTTTTATCGTTGGATAATAAAAATTACTGTAACACAACGTCGGAAAAAAAACCTTAAAATGAAACTGAGAAACGTTACGTTCAATTTTATGTAAAGGTAGCATTTATAAATAGCTACTTTAATGAGGTTTATTGATATTATAAATTAAATTTTAAACTACCGAACAAGAATAAACAAGTATATCTAAGGTTAAGAAAAGCAATGTACTTTAGACCAGCAACTACTTTTTAATATATACAAAATATTTACATTTCCAACGATTAATAACGCGCGAGCTGTTGAAAACAGATATTAAACCGTAAATAACACCAAAATATTTAGTCTTGTATTATGTTACGTAATAGTCAGGACGCACTAGGTATCCGCATTCTAACCGTCTAACGCTTTTAAGTTACACCAAAAAAAAACTTAAATAAATATTTAAAAACAAATTAAGACTCGAAACCCAGAAATACTCTCGATATAATGGGAGAAAATTTTTAAATATACAATATATTATAAATATTATATGAGCTGCTGATGTTAGCGTTATCTTTAGTGTCAAACAATATTGACGTATTTGTTTAAAATTCTACCAAATCTGCAACAAACATTCCACTTATTCTATTCGTAAACGAGTTTTTATTGGGCAATGCACTGTAAATATATTTTAATGTAGTATACGTCTATAAAAAGCATCATTACATCACGTTATTAGCAGTTTAAACAGAACAAGGCAAGAATTGGACATTAAGAAAGCAGACCTCGTGTCTGTTTACATCGAAGTAGAACCGTTTTGAGGGTTGGTTTCATAAATGTAGCCTTATTACGTTTGTCGAATTTACTTTATGTCTTTGTAACAAACATATTTGCTTTTTTAAAGAATTGAATAAAAATGAATACTTAAGTACCTATCTAATATACATACTAATATTTTACTTAGGTATTTATTTATTTTTATAAGAATAACTGGCAGGAAACATTTTAATTAATTTTTAATGAATAATTTATTATCTTTTGTGTTATTTAAATTCACTTTTTAAAATTAGCAAACAACCTACCTTGATTGTAGTAAAGATCAGTTCCCCAATTAAAAAAAACTTATTTTCAGACAACTAATATCTCTACCGATTAATCTTTGAACAATTTTAGGATCAATTGATTGTATGCATAACGCAATAAATATGCTAGCTATTCCATCGCTAATGAGTACTGACAATGTGATGTATTTCCTCAGCTAGAACTCGGAGATAAATGTGTTATTTATAGTCACTTTGGCACGGGCTCTATTTATGTCTTACTATCCAATACACTTTTAAAGTCAACGTTTCAAAAGAATTTAATTATAAAAATCAACTCTCTAGATAACAATCATGGATTCGCTTCAATGAACACAATAACATCATGTTATATTCATTTATTTTTCTTTTCGACGGTCAACAATTACCAATCAATTGAGAGCATTTAATTGAATGAATTCCTTTATAATACATCTACATATTACTAGAAAGAAAAATTGATTTTCAGTTAGTTAAGAGTATTAATTATAGTGTTAAATAACTCTATTACTATTCAATTTTGAGATAAACGTACAAAATTTTCCTATACATATATGTATGTACATATATCATCTAAGAATATATACCTACAGTCAATCACGAAAGTTTTCATACACCTACAAAATGTTAGACAACCTCAAATCGAAATATTGTATGATGGTGCAGTATTTTGTGGTCTTTTTAAAACAGTTAAAAGGTACTAATTATATCATGAAAGCATTTATTACTTAAAACTAGGAAACAGAACAATAAATATTAGAAAACTGAATGTCACAAAAGTTTGAACAGAGGAAATACCAATTCAAAAATTAATTTAAAGCTATGGACCTCCGTTAATTTTCTTACTGCTATTAATATTCTAGGGATGGAGCAAAACAAATTTTCTGTAAAACTTGAAGGAATTTCCCTTGTAGTAATAATAATAATAAGATTTATTGTCCAACAGGATCCAATTACGGGACAATATTCGGTATAAAAGGTGTATCAAAAAATATACCATATATAATATTGCTTTCAGAGATTCTTTGTTGGTTAGGTAAAGAAACCTAATCATTGTTTCGAAATAATCCAATCATGCTTAATTGGATTTAAGTGCGGTGACTGGCATGGCGAATGCAGTTACTTAGGAACGTTGTATAATAACCACTCCTTAACAATGGGAGCATTATGATTGGTATCTTGGTCTTCTTGGAAGATCCATTGCTCTCCCAATGATAATTTTGCTACATCCATACGAAAGTATTGTTTCAATATACATACTTAAGTATACCCAACGATCCATGGTTTCATTGATATATACTAAACTACTCACGCCAGCAGTCGCCATGGATCTCCAGACCATTACGGATCCATCTCTGTATTTTACTGTTGGCAGTAAATTTGTTAAATCGAGCGCTATCCGTGGTCGTCTCCATATTTTATGCACTGACGAATCTAAGTTTCAACTGTTTGACACAAATAGACGTCAATAGGCAAGACGAAGGCCAAGAGAATCTCTTTTGGAACAATGTCTACAGGCAACTGTAAAACATTGGAGTGCCAATGTATTGGTTTGGGGATGTATTTCTGCAAATGGCGGTGGCGATCTCATAAAAATAGATGGTAGATTAACTGCAGAAGCAGAAAAAAAATTAGAAAGCCATGCCATTCCTTCAGGACTAGGTCTTATAGGCGAAAATTTTATATTACAGCAGTACATACGCAATATACTTCCAAATTAAATAAAAATTATTTGGCCCAACAACAGAGCAATGCGATATTAAGAACAATGGTTTGGCCACTACAAGGACCGGACCTTAACATTATAGAGCATGTTTCGTATTACATATCTCGATCAAAACAGATATGAAAAATTACCCAACAATGTGAAGGCGCTGTGAACAGTCTTACAGGACGAATGAACCAAAATCCCCAATGAATTTATTCAGGAACTGCATGATAGGGCACAGAACAGAATTAACGACGTTATTAAATTTAAAGGTGGCCATACAAAATACTAACATTCGCATTTGAAGCATTAAAAATACTCACGTATTGTTATAAATATATAACTAGCAATCGTACTAGATACATAATAAAAAATTTTATTGTCATAGATCATTTATTTATAGTACCTCACATTGTTGTAGAATATTTGTAAGTACTGGTTTCTTTTGCACAGTAGTGTATATTTGACATACAATAATTACTATACAAAACTAAATTTGATATAAAAGAGATGCTTTGTTAACATTACGTATGCATACCTTTTAAGTTGCTGAATATATATTAACCATTATAAATCCGACAATAACTTTGTCAAACAATTTGTAGTATATCTACCTGCTAGTTCTACGAAACAATGTTGGCACTAATGGCATTTATACAGCTTAGCATACAATGCATATTATGCAACTTGCCTACTTTTAGTTCCAATTCAATAGTATTTCAGCAGAACAAATTTATCCGAGTACCTTGATTTCATACAACACTACTTGCGCAGCATATTTGCCCGTTGTACATTACATGGAGTTATAAAAGTATGCTATTTCACTGTTCATATACGCTTGTAATTAATCTGTAAAGTCAACATAAACGAACATGCATATACAATACATATGGGAATCTGCATGCTTTGATAAGTTGGTATTCGAAGTAGCGACGACAAATGCGATAGCGGTGTGATAGAGTGAGATTTTTCCGCTGCTTAACCACGTTTTCGCTTACGCTGTAAGTCACGTCACACATATCTGGTGATAAATCGTGCACAAACGTCCAACTTCTCATACTTCAAGCTTCCACAGCAAAATAAAAATCAAACTTCTAGATAAAATACCGAATTGATATCACATCTACTGAAAATTTACATTTTCGTATCAAAATATACTTTTTTTAGACTGTAACCTTATTATCATAACTAATCATATATTTTGAATTTTCTGATACAGCAAATTTGCATGAAACGTTTAATAATTACTTGTAGATAAATGATAAGTGAATTGCGTGCTTGACTGACGAACTTACACGGTGAATGTCAAAAATGCAAAATAGTATTGCTATAAAGTAAGGTGGTGCTCACCTCACAAACAATGAAACCTCATTATTCCAGTTAGAAACTATTCATAGTCTCCTAAAGTAAAATGGTAATTTTACAACTGGTTTTACAATCTATTACAAAAGTTATTAAAAAAGAATTATTGAGAGAATTCCTGATGCTAATCTTTATATTAGGCAAATAACCAATTCAACTAGCTCTGCTTCTCCATCCAACATCACCCTCTTTTTGAAATGCAACTGTGGATAATAAATTGTTAATGTCTATGATTACTAATGTAAATCGCATTCTGGGATCCCCGATATATGTATTTGATAGTCACAATACATATATCGGTAATGGTAATTTTAAGGTAAGGTTAACAAGAACAAAAATAAAACTCCAACTTTTTCGATATATTAAGAAAGAAGCACTTTTACCAGTCAGTAATAATTTCACAAATATGTATTTACTGGATCTCTTGGTGCCGAAGTAGAACACCAAATTACTATTACCCACAAGGTACCAAATGCATTGATAATTTCCAACTCGTTTGCTGTCAAAACGCGTTATCAATTATCAAAGTGTTTGGTGTCCTATGGGTGATAGAGATTTGGTGTTTAGTAATAATTTGATCAAAGTAATAAAAGACCGTTTATGTACTAAGAACATTTTTGTTTAATAAAAAAAATTACAAATATTATAAAATTCAAATAAAATTCTTTATATAGGTAAAACCAAACAAGAACAAAAGAAATCAAAATAATTATTTATTTTAGCAGGATCGAGTTTTAGTAATCTACTGCATTTGCAATGGTTTGAATCGTAAGGAATAGTCTAATTGCACTGTTTACTGGCACAGTGTCAACATTAATTTCTGGATATTCGTTAATAAAAATGAATTTTTATTTGCAATAAATTCATGTCTTTAGGCTACTGGAATACTACGTAGAGGTCCTCGTTCTTTAAATTTTAAAAACAGCAAATTGTGGTTAATCTATTATACAGTACCTGGCCAAATTATTATAAGAAGAAAACTCATATTTTTATATTTTCTAGTTCAAATTCGTTTTTTCAGCACATAAATTGATTTTGATAGTTTTTTTTTATTCGTTATTGCTGATGGTACCATTAGGTATAACTGTTTCTTATAAATGACAACATTGCCAATCTGCGTCGTTTATTACATAAGTCAGAGGCCGCACTAATTGGTTGTGGCTTGGTAGAAAGTGTACTTGTAATAATAATAATAATAATAATAATATTCGCTTTATTAGGCGGTATTCATTTTTGCAATGTTCTTCAACTTTCACGCATAGTTCCTATGAAAACATAAGTAATGTCTCTGATTGAATTGGTTGTGCAAAATTGTATTACTCAATCTCAAATTGGTAAGCTCAAGATTGCTTCTTTTTAGTATGAGACACATAGCAACCATTGCAGGAGTTTCGAGGCCTGTCGTTAACTGATATAAATCAAAAATTGTTAAAAACAAGCTTCTGGAAGCGGACCACATAAAAAAAATGACAAACGAATTAACGTTTCCAAAAGGACAGTCCGGCGACGATTGACTGAAGAAAGTTTGATCGGATGACTGTTGCAAAGTGGAGTCGAGTAAGTAGCTAAGTTCATATACAACTCTTTCTGTTCTAATTCTAATATTCTACAAGTATGGCTCTCGGATGAATCCACGTTTCAAATTTTGATCATAAAAGTTCAGTCGCACGAAGGCTAGGGGAACAGTTCCATCCCGACTTCGTTGATGGTTAAACACCAGGTGAAGGAATGTGGGGCCTGTACGTCATGGAAACATCTATGAGGCAGAACCAATACACGCGAGTACTAGAAACTCAACAACTGCTGCAGCTAAACTGGTTCCCCGACTGCGAATAGTGCATTTTCAAGCACGATTCACCACTCTGTCACAATACCAAGAGTGTTACATTCCTGGCTGAACAGAACATTACCGTTTTGCTCTGGCCTGGAAACCTACCTCATAGGAACCCCTTACACAACGTATGGGAGCTTAGCAAACGGACGATCACCAAGGTAACGATTGCTACCAATACCACACGAACTGCAACAACATGCAAAAGTCTGTGTGGAGAGCATGCTCTGTACAATGGTAGCTGTGATTGTAGCGAAGAGTGACACCACCAAATACTAAGCTTAGTTTCATTAGATTTTTAATTAACGGACATTTATTTTGCAACAAAAAATAAGCAACGCTTAGAACCAGGTTCTCGTTAAAAAAATCAGTTGAACTAAGAAATGTAACTATCTGAGTACTATCCTTAACAACTTGATCAACTCCTGTATGCACACATCTGTCAATTTAATACAATCATTTCGCCAAATCGTGTTCTTTAAAAAAAACTATGTTTGAGGTATACTATATGTGGTCTAGTCGGATTGAATTACGTGGTCATTAAATTAATGATAACCATAATTACGTCAAGTAATATTATGTTAGTAGGTACAAACAAAATCTAATATAAAACTAGTATCACTATGTAGATCTCAATGAAGCATGTCACTCGCCATTAAAAATGTTTACATAGATATGTATGTATAGACACGGGGAGTTTATAAAGTGCAATAACAAAGCATGTTTCTAATTGTGTAAACTGATGACTGATGAATGAGGAGATAAAATATTACATCTTGCATAGAACTTCCTTCTTTCAAGAAATCAACCCCATATGTTCTTACTGGATTTTTATTTTACTTATAGGAAAACGATTTCGCTACAACAATCATAAAACACTTTAGTAAAATACGAGCAAACTGTAAAAAAATAAAGTAAGAGAATATACGGAATGGCGCAAAAGCATTGCTTTCTTAACTTTTAGGATGCAAGTAATTAAACCGTAAGAAAAAAATTAATCTTTTGTACTTTTAAGAGATTAAAGAGGCTCTTTCAAAAAAAATTCTATTCTAATTTCTTACTACTTACCTTTTTTACTCTGTATAAACAATTTCTCTCAGTAGCGAATCACACCGCTAAAATAATATGCACCGGCAATAGGATATACTAATGCTGTCCCTCTTCTACGCCTTCTTCAAGATTCAATTATACAAGGTTATCATAAAGTAAGGGATATATTTTAAATTATTATAACTTCTAAATCTCATTGATTAAGAAATGAGATTTAGTATGCAAAAACCAGTTAGGGCAATTGCTCAATATGACCTGCATTTTGTTGTACAATTACCAACCGTTTCTACAAATTGTACACAGAATTCCGTAACATTTCTGACTGAATTGCACCATTGGTCGTCTTCTAAACACTAAACTATTTAAATAACTCCAGAGTCAGTAATCCGTTGGGTTACTACGCGATTTTGAAAACACGCGATTTTGAAAAACGTTGGTTAACAGTTCTTTGACTGGTCGGGAAATGTGCGGGTATACTACATTCTGCATAAAAATGATGTTTTCAATTTCGTGGTGCCCGTTTTGAATATGCAGAATAACGTATCATTCAACGTTTACATTTACAAATACAACTTCTCCATTCCGCATTTCCTTGTTGAAATACGGACCAATGATAAAGTCAGCTGTAACACCGCACCAAACGACGACTTTCTTGTCATGAAAACTTTCTTGTCATGAAAACTTTCTTGAACGATTCCTTGTGGATTTTCTGCAAGTAAAGATTCTACAGTTTTAGGTATTGACTTCACCATTAGAGTAAAATATGCGACATCTGTTCGTAAAATACGGCATAACCATTCGGGTTCAATTTCCATCTCAAGCATTGCTCGCAAAAAAATCATACTAGTAGCCAAATCTGTCTCCTTTAATTCGATTCATTTTCAGTTTATATGAATACATTTTTAGAATTTTGCGTAAAATATTCCAAAGTGTGGTATACGACACTTGCAATTACTTGGTTATCATATTTGCACTGTGAATTGCTAGTAGATTACCTCTGACTATGTCGTGATTTTCATGAAAAACATCTGCAACTTGGGCATCACTAATTCTACTTGTTACTTGTTACTTAGAGACCCTATTCTTTTAAATTTGTGTATCAAATTGCGGTACGCCTTCATTTGACAGGGCACCGCTCACAAACCCATTGTCATGTGAAATCTTCGTAACCCAGCAGTATTTGAAGGTTTACTTATAAATAATAGCAAATATGTGGAAAATTTAGACAACATTTATTTCTTTGTATCCTAGTAGAAAGACATGAAAACATATGAAAATATGTACCTTCATATGTCTCATATTTATAACAAATATAACTGGTAGATAAGATCTAAGCGGCTCTTCAAAACAAATGCAATCTTAATAATAATAATAGTAAATTAGGCAAGATTAAAAAATACGAACGATAAAAAATATTCAAGACAAAGTCTATCACAAAGAATTACAAACCCAAATGATAAATTTTGGATTAGTTTGAAAACGTTTAAGTTTTATTTGTAAACACAAAATACAATGCAAACTGTAATACGACTCAAATAATAATCCTTGGTGTATTACTTATTTGCACTTTTGGTCCGTATTAAGCTTCGCATATTCTTTCTGTTCTCCCAAATAATTGAGATAAATTTGAAGCAAAGTTTCTTGTAAGTAGCACCTAGAATTTTATCGCTATCGCTTTTCTGACCAGCATCACACAACAGCCGCATAAAATATAAGTTAGGACTTTGAGCGGGCCAAATCATCACAACTACTTCCGCGTCTGCAATCAAAGTCTCAAAGCCAAAAATAATGGAAAGGATTGACCAGTTATTGATTAGTATTGACCATTCACGATTTCGATTTGTGGCACCACATATAGTGCAGACAGATTTATGAGTCCTACGATAGGAAGCTCGAAAATTGAAATACAGAAAAATTTTTGACCGAATATAATTGACTTACAAAGGAAGATCCCGAACCCGGAAATTCAAAAAAAAATGAAACTTTGGGGATACATAGAGCATACCTAGGTATGCTACACGCAATTTTTTTTTGTGCCGACATTCACTTTTAAGGGGTGAAAACCACCATTGAAAATTAGCGAATTTTCAGTTTTATTCATATAACTTCCGTAAAACAAGAGATAGAAGGTAGGTGTAAATGCAAAAGTTGCAGGATATATCAAGGCCTTTCGAAATGCGTGACTATCAGGCTGTTCCGGTAAACCGTGCACTTATACTGCAGTTGTTTTTGTAACAATACAAAGAAAAGTTTTAGATATATAATTTGTGGGGTAATTCTGCTTAAAACTATATAGAGTGTTCTAATATACAGGGTGTTCTAAAAGAAAAATTAGCATATCCGTGGTTCTATCTAGCAGAACTTCATATAATGTTACAATAAATGTACATACATATATTATTGAATATTCATTGCAAGGAATGATCTAAATCTCGCAAATTTTAGGAAACTTTAAGGGGTCTCGACATTGGATCTGGAATTTTAAGAAAGCATATAGGATAATTTCAAGAAAAAGAAATAAATTTCTTACGCAATAGTACAGATTCCGAAAAGCTAAATGAAATCACTTCAACATTTGTTAGCAGTGCAAAAGATATAAAACAAGTCGCAGAAGATAATACATTCAATGCCGTTAAAAGTGGTTTTAACATAGATCTTCACTCTGGTCGCACTTTAGCTGTGCAAGGATCAAAAACTGTGACAGCAATTGTGCAGTCTATATCCGCAACAACACATAGTTATACCATACTTCCTACAATATCCGCTTCTGGGTATTGTATCTTCCCTTGTAAGTTTGATCATCTTAGACTTCCTCTTACATTTGCAAATTCACTAGAAACTGTTATTTTCTTTCTAAAGTCAGTATACTCACAAAAAAATTACAAAAGAAAACACATTAAGTAACATTTTCGCGGCAGCCAAACGCCAAAAATGTAGTTTTTATTAGACTTTTGAAGTTACACACAACAGTTTTCAATGTTTATTACACGTTTACTAAATTTCAGTAACATGACTAAACTAGAAATATTTCATACAATATTTCGAATTCCAAAGAAAAATTACTAATTATATGGAAACTTTAGTTTACAAAATACCTTAATGGTTATACCTGCTATTTATCTTACAAAGAAAAAACAACAGGGTATGTGTATCATTTTCAACATTGCTGTACACCTTTAGCTCTTTGAACAATAAGAATAACTTCTCCAACCTCCTGATATTAATTTTTGGTAGTGACAAATATAGAAGAAAATATAAGAGACCGCAAACTATTAAACTATACTTTATTTCATTCTACACTGACACAAAAGCTCCCGCATCTATTCAGTCGAATTACTTTTATAACTAATGTTCACACTGAGAATGTTCGCGTTAAGGCCACGCTTACACCATTGGCATTGATCTCAAGAATGTAAGAGGTGCTTAGTTGCATTAGTTACTACATGTCGCATGCTTACAATTCTATCCCAGCTGGCACCAGGAATAAAAATTTACTAAATGTATTGAAAATAAAATTCCATGAACTATTGTTTCTGACACGATCAATCTTATGCCTGTATAATTTTACCTCAAACTTGCACATATTTCCCTGTATTTGTTTAACTTTAATAAGTTAAACAAATACAGGGAAATATGTGCAAGTTTGAGACTAAAAGACTAATATACTTAAAGAGAAAGACACTGTGATAATTCACAGTGTCTTTCTCTTTAAGTATATTACATAGCATAGAATACATAATATAATACCGACAAATACTCTGATATGGTCTCTAATGTGGTTCGGACACGGCTTTCACAGTAATCGATTCTCCGTCTATTTCCTTTTCTTAATTTTCATTGTAAATGTATTTTTTTTTGTATTTACATATGGTTTAAATGCGGAAAATAAAACTTTTATTATTTTTTGAAAGAGGTACGCTGTTTCAAGGCTTGAATATACAGGTGAGTTCAAAAGTATGACATGCACATAAAGAAAGTAACACAATTCCAATTCATTTTAATTTACAAAACAGCATAACAACGAATTTACTAAGCAAGCGAGAGTATATTTATTATTCTTACCTTGTTTACCTTTCTAGCTTTCAATTGGAAACATGAAAAATGCATGCAAACAATACGTACTATTTTAACGTTTTTTTAGATATAATACATGAATACAAAATAGTCGTCATACTGTTTTATATATCGTGCATGATTCTCTGTTGATTTAGTTCTGTTCAATATACGAATGTTGCTACTTAATGTTTTCCAATCACTTATATTTGTTCATTGTATACCTATATTTAACTTCTAGAAAGATTTATCAAAGATCTCATTTATAATTTCTTAAACTACAGCCGATAGCCAATAACCTATTACAAAATATAGTTCAGAGATAAACTAATCTCTCGGATGCACTTGGTGGAAATTTTTGCTTTGTCTACATCAATTGCAGACATACAAAATCGATTTTAAATTAATCACATTCTCGATACGTTGCAGAACACACATCATATAATGTATGTAAATAAAAAATATTATCCGTTATTGCATGGATAATTTAATTTCCATTTTGCTAATTATATAGTTTGCTATTGAATATATCATGACCATTATTCTTTTTATAACGTGGGTTCGTATCGGCACTTCTTTGATCTCTAGGCAAACAGTAAACCCGCCAACGAAAAATAAAACCTCGTCAAAAGGTGTGTCATTTACCAACACAAAAAAAAACAAACAACTGTTACCTCGAAAACCATTCTTTCGAATTCGCCAAACTGTTTTGGCGAATTCCTAACTAAACAACTTAATTTCTAAATAAAAGATTACCTAGGTCCTTTATATTGATGGATAACATCTTCACTTGGAAGAGAACCAACTACAATTCAATGTCCAAGCTGTTTGTAGTTTAAATGATTTTAGTTTTATAACTAATATTTGTCAACCAAAATTCCTTCTGGAAGACAATTTCGAAACGAACCTACGGAATTTTTTATAAAACCAGTATATACACTATTTATTATACCTAGTTTTCTGATTGAACTCGTAGTTGGTGTGATCAGAAGCTTCTATAATTTGCACTGTCATATACATATTGGCATTTGCCCATATAAAATATGAATTCTATGCCTCGGTTACACACTAAATACTTATTTCTCTTGTCGTCTTTGTAACAAACATGAATGACAAAAGTAATAGTTATGACAAAATAACTGTAAAAAATGTTCAAAAGCGTCAAATTAACACAATGACGAAATTAATAATTAACCACAGATCATTGTAAAAATTTGTTGCACTATATCGAATTTGGACGCAACTTGATGACTTAAAATTAAAATTTTTAGTGGTAAGTAGTAGTAGTATAGAAATTAGGAAATTCCTACTTATAAAGTAATATTGTTTCAAATTATCGGATTTATATACTTACATACATACACATAGGTACATGAAAAGATTAAGAAATGCATATTTAATTCATCTACCTGGCTTTCACGCCGGGTCGAGTTTTACAGTTGTTTAAGATATGCGGTTTAGTGAGTGATAAGTCGTGTTAGTGTAAAGATATTGTTCGGAATACTATTCATTTGTCATATAAAAGAAAGGGTAATAGTTGATTGCTATTAGAACTGTTGTTATAGTACTGCTAACTTGAAATAATTAATTTAATTTTTAGTGTTATTTAACAAACGTTTCCTCAATATGAGTAAAGTTAAAGACATTTCTGTTGATAAAAAGCAAGGATTTCCTCGTTATTACCGAGAGGAAACTACCCGCAACCAGAAATTGCACGAATAGAAAGAGTTTCTCGTCAAACAGTTCAATGGATTGTTTACTTGATAAAAGAAAGCAATCCTGCAACAAGTTAAGGGAGATCCAGTTGTGATACAAGAATGATCGTCATATCATCTAAGTTGCCACAAAGGACCATATACTATCCAGTAAACGAATAAAAAAAATGTTACTGAACATTGTTGCGAACGAACTTCAAATGCCGACGTGTCGTCACACCGCCCAGATTAACACTTAAATGAGAAATTAAAAACTATACGATTAAGGACTGGAGAAAGGTTAGCCAATTTATAAAACTGAAAATGCAAAAAATTATTACAAAAAGAAATGTACGGACTTTCAATTTTCTGTTTAACTTTTTAGATTGTGTTTAACTCAGCAGCTCTATTTGTCAGGAGACGTCCTTGAGAAGGTCAGATGAACCATTATATTTCGTGAACGGAAGTATGGACCAAAAAGCTTTATAATGTTTTTAATGCCATATTTGAATGATTTGGATCCAAACGAAGACCCATATACATTTATACACGACAATGTTTCGTGTGACAGCAAAATTCATTAAGGGATTTCTGAAAACAGTGTACGCACTAATATCACCGTGCCCAAGAAATTCTCCAGATCTAAACCCGAAATCGAAAATGTATGGAATACGTCAAAACGTCTGGTTTACAGGAAAAACAATAAGATGAAACAACAACTAATCGAAAATATTCAAGAAGTATGGGCCATAATAAAGACACAGTTTATCAACAGCTGCATAGACATGCCCAGTAGAATTAAATCTGTGCTAAAAGCAAAGGGTGGAATTACAAAATACAAATTAAATTAAATTAAACAATAAATTTAATAATGTAAATTGTCCATTTGTTTAAGTAATTTACTAAAATGATAAAATTTTCAGGTGGCGCCAATATTTTGGCCAATACTGTATATATATATATTTTTCAAAAGAATCTTGGCATTTTTCATACACAAAATGTATTAACCTTTCTGGAGACTATGTAGAATTGTACCTAAACTTGGTTCCTTCATCTCCGTTATTTGCTCCTAGTTTACTGCCAATAACTGGGCGTATATTACAGCTAATTCAATTTAACGAAATATGATCATTAATGCTTATTTGCCAGTTAAGTTTCACACCAATAATTTTGCATACACAAGTCTCTGACATAAAACATAAATTTGAATCAATTTACATGACAACTAAAACAGTTAAGCAAAACATACACTCATCAATTGGTTTTAATGAAAACTGTAATTCGTATGAATTGTTGTTTCTATAAATGCAATTGGTAAGTTGGTGACTATGGAATATACATATTTACATACTACTACACTATAGTTCGAAGAATATTTTCGTCTGTCAGTAGTTAAATTTTAAAATAATTGTTTGTAGCAATTTTTTCCCTTTGAATTTAAGAAATAAGACCATAACATCCAGTTTTAAGCTTATTGCCCCTTAATATATTATAACTGTTCAACTTCCGCATTCTTCTTTTATTAGATAGGATTTACAAAAACCAAACTAACTAACACAAAATTAATGCATTAACGTCAATTGCCACAATGCGTAGAGTTTAATATCGTACCATTGGCATGGAAAATATATTCGGTATCAATTTAATAGGATCTGAAGCGATGACGTGTAATTCGTTATGTGGATTAGGGCAGAAACGCTTCCAGATGTTGTGCAGAATACGAGGGGTTGTAGAGAATAGCAACGTATCCACCCCAAAACATAAAATAAACTAACCCCAAGATAGGTAACCACCCATCGCTTGTGTTGCGAGCATGCATCAACGGTATAAATAAACTACAGAAGTCTGGGCTGACTTGCATTAGTTTCATGCCACTGCAGTCAAGCCATTACAGCATGCAATTACAAAATCAATAAGTAATGGTACATGACGTTTTTAAACAATGAAAAGCAATATTTAATTTAATATAAATGATGTTACACGTACTTTGGAACCTATTCCAGAATATAAAATATGACATCATTGACCATTCATAACGCTCGTATAAAACGAAGCACAACGCGAATTACAATTTAAATTAAAACACGTAGTTCTAATTACGCCAGTAATACAAAGAAATTTTAAAACGTTTAAATTAGATATTAGAATAATGCATTCTGATAGTATTTATAGATAGTTATATGTGTGAAACACTCTTGATGCACTGCCATACTGTTACAAATTGAAATAGAAACTTCATGACAAATCATATTCATCATTACCAAATCATTTACTGGATGCTGTTACCTAAATGATTTTCCCAGCTTCATATTTTACCGAAAACTTACTGAAATAGATTTCCTGCCAACAATTTGAACAATTATTGCGATTCATTAAGAATGTGTTCACATGAACGATAAAATAAAGAAATATGAAGGTATAATTTCTAGAAAGCTTTCTCTTAGCTATAAGTATTTGTAAATAGATACCTATTCGTCCGAATAAAAAAACAACTACACTTAATATATTGAAGGTAATCAGATGATCTATTAGTTCGAAGTCCAATACAGTCTTTGCCTTTAATGAAATAAAACGAAAGACAATATATATCTACCCTAGACATAGCTCAAGATTCTAAATGTCATAAAGGAATGTTAAAAGCGAGCGAGTATACATATATGTATAACTTTATTAACAATTTTAAAGAACTTCTTTAATATTTTATGGCACCTCATCGTGCTTTGGTTATTGCACGAACTGTTTTGGGCAAACTGTTCAGAAGTCTCTTACACAAACTGACGGGAAATTTTCTCCATTCTTCAAAAATTATCTCGTTTAGTTCTAGATTTGGTTTACATTTGTAAATGAATACTTTCTGCTGTACTATTGCCCACAATTTTTCCATCGGGAATAAGTCTGGAAACTGAGAAACCCATGGAAGCAGACGAACATCATTACTTGTAAAGCACTCTATAGGCTTTTTTCGCGGTGCAACAAAAAGAATTTTATAATAGGTTTTGTTTAGAAATAAGTTGCTCTAAACGTTCAATAAGTTAAAGAATTATATCTAAATCGATTTTATGGAATTCATTGCAATATTTTAAAAATATTTCATTTTAATTCGATAGGTGCTCCATACATTTTTCCATAGCTGTATTTTGCCGAAGAGAAACTACCGACCAATAATTTGTATGCTACTCCTGAACCTATTATGATATGTATAATTCTTTTGGAGGTTGCAATATAATTTGAGGCACGCACCCATCCTCTTACTGAAAGGGCTGGTGAAATACAGACGCATTTTAACTCAAATTACTGCAGTGCCCACAATAATTGTTAGTTGACATCTGGACATGCACCCAAATGACGGCTTACAATAAGCTGAATAGGTGTTGAATAACGTAACAACTATTGTTTGAAATTTCTGAAAGCATGAATGTATTAAAATATCAAATATTTCCTTGAATTAGCTACTTAGAATAGCTGCAACCCTCTTCTGAATAGCGTAAAAACATCTGGAATTGTCATATTACTTTAAATTTCAAAGAATCCCACACAATAGACACTGATAACAAAAAAAAACAGCTATAAACGAAAAATTTTTATTTATTTATTTTTATTTGTCTCCACCAAAAAATTTGCACTAATTAAAAAAAGATAGCTACATATACGTACCTTCTCTAACCTTATGTGCAGGGCTTTACAAATACGCAAAGCTTGCTGTGTCACTGCACATAACATGTGTTTGTTAATGCTTCAAAACAGTTCCAGTGTTGCAGTCACTCCAATTCCCACCCAGTAAATATAGCATCATTTCGTGGAAAGTTTAAATTTAGAATGACGAATTCGCTATACGTTCTGGTACCTCCTTGCACTTCCTGGCATTTCCTTAAGACTTATCAAATTTCTTATATGTATATCCTTTTGCTTTGCAATCCTAGTATTTCATCTTACCATAGAATATTGAAGTTTGGAATATTCCTCGAAATATTACTATCATTTAATGAAATCAGAAGAAACCAATGAAAGTCATTTTAGCTAAATTTTATATTGCACATCTTTTATTGGTCTGTAAGTTTTCAATATATTATACAGTGGGCCCCGCTTAATGTGATCGCATTGGGACCGACGAATTTTGATAATAATAACCGGGTGATAACAATATCCAGCACTTAAAACAATGTACAATTTTTGGTCTTTTAATGTAGTATTACTGTCTTAGATAAGAATAAAAGCCATTTTTGCTTCTTCCGGTATCATATTGTGAGTTTTCGCAAATCCACCATGCCTGAAAGAGTTTTGAATCGTAGTTTTAGTTCCCATGAATAACCTATCATATGCAACACATTCAATAATGAAGTCTTTTTTGCCAACTCACTTGATAAAAATGTCAACTTTCCGTCCAAATTTTCCAAAATACGGCTTCTAATTGCTGTGCGATAATAAAATCTTAAATTTCGAATAATTCCCTGATCACATGACTATATTAAAAACGTTGTATTTGCTGGTAAATGTCCCAAGTTTGAATTGATATTGTGTACAATTATCAACAGGAAATCATCCTAGCATTTGAATTTGGATAATATTCTATCGGCAAGCTTCTTGTCCCCTTAAAACATCTCGGATTTTTACTTTTACCGATCACCAAAAGAATTTCTTTGTCACCCATTATGTTTGCGAAGCATAAAATTGTAACACGCTTTTTTGCTACTTTACAGCCTTTCGCATTTTCAGTATTCAAGAGGTATGTACATATGTTCGGGTAAAACACGGAAATGAAGTCCAGTTTCGACGGCATTGTACACGTTGGTGGGAAAATATATTCGTGTATAATTTTTGACCATTCATTTGCTATCCATTTTTCTGCGGCATGAAAGTCGGCGTCGTCTTCTCCGTATATACGCTTATTTGTTTTGGCGCTTCGTCCACCGGTAAAACCATTCTTCGGTAGCGACAAAATTTTCTTTATCCATTTTCTTAGCAAGATCTTCAGCTTTTTGCATCATTAGCGGACCATGGACACGTGCATCTTTTTCACGTACGCTGGTAAACCATAATTTTAAAACTCCTTTTACGTCCCTGTCTTTCCCCGTTTTTTTTCGCTTCAAATTGATATTTTACTTCATTTCATTAAGTTTTCAATACAGTTTCTTTTAATTTTTTTTTAATAAGGGATGAAGAGCGTAGAAAAGTAGTATGAACACATCGTAGGTGTGTGTGATTTGATCGTTTTTTTTTGTTTTAGCAAAATATCCGATAACAGTAACCGAGCCCATGATAACTATATGCGAAACTATTTCTACATATTCGTATACGAGCGCTTCGTATGTGCTGAAAACGATAACATTAAGCGAGTGATAACATTATCCGCGACCACATTAAGCGGGGCCCACTGTATATCGTCAAATGTCCTGGAAAGGCAGTATGACGCACTGAAGGCACATACCTAGGTACTGTAGGTGACAAGGTATATGGCGTCCGGTATATGCTGCCGCAGCAAGTTTGTTTTGACCACTAAGATATACGGAGGGGCAGTTCATATGCATTAGAATGCAAATTCAGTCAAATTTCGTACTTATAAATCATTAAAAAGAAGATAAATATGAATTACATATATCATTTTATTTCGTAAACTTAATAAACATGTATAGAAACAATTTTCTCTGTAGTAATTCGAAACTCTGATCTTGTAGAAAGTGGATTCCACGGCAATCGCAAGAATACATATACAATTACTTTTTAAATAATTTTAGATATAATAGAAAAGAAAGAATGTATGGAAATATCGTTTTCTCACTTCAAAGTAATATAGCAACTTCCAAGCGATTCTAAAATTTGCATTTATCTATATTCTTACATAATACATAACATTATATCATAAACAAGTATGGACAACTGCGCCAACAATAAATTACACTATTTATGCGTTAACAAATTGAGTACAGCTGGTCTAGCACGTTAATGTCCTCGTTGCTTAGTCATCTTTTAAGTTGAAACGCTATTCCTTGGCACGCTGGTCCATAACATAGTAACGTCTCGTTTCTGTCTTTGCATTCTAATATACTATTTATTTTAGTTTTTTTGTGATATTTTCGATTGCTTCCAAGATAATTTTCTCCATATTAGAAATCAGTTGAACTGTAACCATTACTATAGAAAATTATGTCTTCACAGTTTTAGTTTTGAAACAAGCCCAAAACAATATAAATGTCAGTGCTAGTTTCTCCATGTATGCCTTCATTGTAAACACAATTTCAAAAACGGCACAATGAAACAAACATTTGAAATTTAACTTTTTCCTTGCATTAACAATTTGGCTTACCTATGGCATATATGCTTGACTTTTTGTAAATCAACCTATAAGTAGGCATTATAAAATTATAAAAGTACAAAAGCAATCAATTACAATTTGTAATAACTTCAAGTGAGATTATAATAATGTACTATCGTTGACTCATCCAATACAAATCATATTCTTAGTAAGTAATAAAAATATCATTCTTGTAATGGTTTCCGGATTAACAGGAAACGAGCAAAATGTATTCCGCAGAATATTAAATAGATTACAATGTAAGGTATTAAGACTTTGGTGTGATTTGATTATACAATATATTCATAAGTACATTTACATACATAATTCAATTATGTATTTCAAAATCTAATCTACAATAAACAATTGTACTATCTTACAACTACAGGTAAGTAAATATAAAACAAACGGGAGATACAAAGTTTAAAACGATTGTATCATAACATGCAGATATCTTTGACACTGCTGTACTCATCTCTTGAAACCTATAACCGAAAGGCCCATAGAAGCAGCAATATAGCTGCAGCAGGCCATCACAAAATGGCTTCCTTCCAAGGGATCGAACGTTGGACCAACGCGAAAGAGAAAGAGAATAGAACAGGAGTAAGCAGGAAAGATACATCCAACTTTCAAGTAAAGACAGATTTACCGAAGATACCAAGGCGTCATTCTCAAGCCTTTGCGAACGAACAAGAGACTAAGAACCTAAGGAAAAGCGAGACGGAGATATAAATGCTTGGGCCTAGCACAGTGAAACGCCAGCTAGAGAGAGACAGTTAACATATACACACACAGTACTTTTCCTGTGGCAGGAGAATAGCGAAACAATGCAAACGATGTAAAAATGTATAATTAGAGATAAACGACATACTTACCCCAAAAAAGGAATTTTTAAAGCTGTATCCACACTATTACGAGTTACTAAAAAAAGTGTAACGTTAATCCACAAACGAAACAAAGGCGTAATCCATTCGATTTTTATACTATCACAGACACCTAATACTAGCACAACACACACTAAAAACGCTTACAAAAATCATATATATCGAAAAAATTCACACACCGGAACACGAAGGCATACCGGTATACACACTGATCACAAAATTACACAAATAATAAATACATTTATTATTTTTGTTATGAGATGAAACTCCGACACACTACACACACTGAGTTGGCCAGCAACACAAATTGAACTGAAGCCATTTCCAACTGGGCGAATTTTGCCGATAGTGTACGAGCGGCGCTCGGGTCTAAGTTCATTGCAAAAGCGTGATTCTTTTGTTCGTAGCAGTAGCGTCTATACCGAAAATTTAATTTTAAAAACAAATGAATCAATAACAATGCTGGAATCGTAAATTATTTATTTATACATACCGACTATGATGTGTTAGGTGAATAAGTTAATTATGTGATTGGAAGCGTAAAGGAATATCAAATACTTTTTGTTATTATTTGTTGCAGTGCCACTCAAAACAAAAAGATAAATGACACCTAATTCGTAAAATTTTATAGCACACTTACACAATCGCCATCTCTAGATTATAGTCAATTATTATATTGGATTAATAAACTGAATTTACGTCTATGTTCGTAAAAAAGTATTAGATGTTGGCGCAATTGTTTTTTAATCTATCAAATATACCATGCGTTCAACTCAAAACGCCCTCAGTTGATCAAAAATTTTAGGTTGAGAACACTGAGGAATTGATAACACGCCTCCTTGCTTTATACACTACTGTCACTTTAACGTTTTAGGTGAACCGTCTTGCTGAAAATATTGCAGTTCTTCATCATCCAATTGATTAATATGGGGTTCTAGGATTTGCTCTCAATATCTTACTGCAGTAATAATATCATAAAAGGATACTGTTCATTTACCATCTTCACCTTCAACAGCGCTCCGAAAGTGGAAA
Source organism: Popillia japonica (assembly GCA_004785975.1). Classification (NCBI taxonomy): domain Eukaryota; kingdom Metazoa; phylum Arthropoda; class Insecta; order Coleoptera; family Scarabaeidae; genus Popillia; species Popillia japonica. Next base: position 74,081 of record ML219351.1, on the reverse strand, counting down.
ACCACAATATAGTGGTTAATGCGAAACCATAATATAGGTAGATATCCTGTTCAACAGTGAACGGCATTGTTTTTTACCTTATCTTCGCGGTAAAATTTTGTCACTAAAGGATGTTTTCAGTTGATCACTCAGTGTATGATATATGATAGATCTAAAAATTTATGTCATTTTAATTTACATGTACATTAGTATTGTATAATATCAAATATAAAATTAGAAACAATGTTCAATCTTATGAAACTCAAACCCTGCACGTAAACAATAAATAAAATGGGTTATCTTACTTAATATCATTGTTTTTAAATGTATCTCGAAGATAACGTCACTTATACAACATATTGTACATAGTTACATTACCGGTTATGAGGATATATTTAATGAGATTATAAAATCTCCACTATCTTACACATAGAATAAGATATCGCAATGTGTGTATAGTATCCGAAAATAATTGAAAAAATGTGTTGAGATTTAAATAAGGTACCTACTACCATAATTTTGAGCATAATAGAAGAATAATATACGAGGCATCATATACATATATGTATGTACATAATACTCAATGATTTAAATTATAAAGATATACATATGTACGTTTCGAATTAGTATTCGTTCTTCACTATATTTTATTATTGAAAGATGCAGAGAAATAGTACAGAAAAACTGAAAATAGCTTTTCCTTGAAAATTATTTACAATTGCTGCATACTACCTTTTAGTTAAACTAATTTGTATACGAATTCCATTCTTATTTTTATTTCCGTATTTATTTACATCATGTTGTACCTATTATTAATGTTTATAAGTAATCTCTGTTTTTTTTTACTTGTTAAATATCCATTTGTATGTTAACAAATACATATATATTATTACTATCAGTCTATGACGTACAATATTGCAGTATCTTACCACAAGACCACGACGACTCATTCTATTTATCGCTCAGAAACTCACTGTTCTAAGGAATACAACAACAATCATAGAGAGACCATATGTTCCCAAACAGAAGCAAAGCATTTCCATATTTTAGTTTCTCATTAGAATTTTACTGCTTTAAAGCTGTGTTTTACTGCCAAGGAATGCGATGATTATGATGCCAGAAGTAATCACATCAATATCTAAAAACTGCATGGTCAGATCACAGAACTTGAAAAACAACCATTTTAGGAACAAGTAGGTACGTGGAATGTTATTCTCATATTATTGTGTTCGTTGAATAACGAACGATTTCGTAAAACATTTTTCCGAAAAAATCTCTGAATTCACCCACACTGATATTATTACAAATACTTTGCAAACGCAATAGATGCAAATCTTCAACAATCTTTACATTGTCTATTAGCTTCTAAAACAACAATATACAAGATAACAGTAACGCCTGTGACACAAGCATACTACTGCTTCCACGTCGTATATAACCTCATATAAGCGTAAAGTTTTATCTACAGTCCTCATGTCTTTGTAAAAATTCCATTGCTTCCTCACTAGTGCTTTACCATTATTCTTATATTTCTTATCTTTTATCGTTTTTGTATTATAAAAATGCTAATGCATATACTTACCGAAAACCAATCTTAAGCAATTCTTTGGATATGGGATCAGTTATATTTTAATAGAGTCTCATTATGGCTTGTTTGCATCATGTTGGAGTAGTTTAGGTTTAAGTTCCTGTTTATTAGTTTCGCTTTAATTTGCAAAGTACGTGTTCTAAAATGTTTATATTTAGAGGCCTTAATTTGTTCATTATTATATACCTACACAAAAACGTGTACATAATGTGTTAACAACTCAAAAAATGATAGACTATAAGGAAAAAATATATACATATGTATATTACTAATAATATAGTAGTAGTAATAATTAAATAAGGAATGGAAAGATATTAGAATTAAGATGGCGAAGGATAGTAGACGTAACCAGAACTTGTTTTACAATGTTCTAAAAAAGATCAAAAATAAAAGAATACCTAGTAAAGAGTGACAAATTAAAGAAAAAGATGGAAGAATTCTTAGGGAAATCGAAGAAATAATACCAAGGTGGAAGCAATATTTTCAGAACTTACTAAAAGGCGCTGATACAAAAGTAGCGAGTGATATTTACTCAAACTATGAAGAGAACCTAGGCATAGAATTCGAAGAAGTACTTAATCACATCGCTACCCCAAATATGATAACGGCTAACAATCGTGAGACTAAAAAATTCCGTAGATCACAAGGAGTTAGACAAGGAGGAGTTCTTAGTTTCCTGCTTTTCATAATATTTATGAACCAAATTATTAAAAACGATAACAGATTCAGTAAAAAAATAAATGTAGGCTATTTTAAGATGAGTAGTATCCAGATTAATCAATACCTACTTACAAGACAAAAAACTATGGTGGTTTCAAAGGATAGAGAAAGAAAAGTAAATATGTACATATATTAATCAACAATAGCGTAGTTGAAAACAAACAGACAGTACAGGCAAACAAAAGGAAGAAACTAATCAAAGAATAGCTTAGCACAGTGAAACTATTCTATTGCATGAAGAGAGGGCTGATTAATAGGCAAGATATTAATAATAATACAAAGATGATAGTCTATAAAACAAGTTTTTACTTACCCTGATGTATGGCGGTGAGTCGTGGGTATTGACTGAAAAACTTCAAAGTGTCTGAAATGAAAATCATAATCTATTTTTTGTTTCTATATTTTTAGAGATCCTAGGCAGTAGGAGAAATATCGTGTTAATGAAAGAATGCTTTTAAATTTCTAGACCAAAGTTAATTTTAATATTTATATGCATGTGATGAGGTCATCCAACTTTTAACTGCATTCTTAATTATTAATCATGTCCTACATATAGAGGGAGTCTACCTAAGTTGGCACCATATAGCAAACTTTATTATTATAAGTTTTGCAAAATAAATAATAATAATAACGATAATAATAAAGTAATACCCCATAGAATAATGAGCCTTCTACTGTTATATTTTAGAATCTAGTTTACTCTGACAACAATATTTCTAGTTCTGAACGTCACTGTAGTAAAAATAAACAAATATGTTGGCGACATTGAGTTTAGAAGAAAAAAATGAAGTGTAACATCTTTCGCGAAACTGCAGACACCTGTAATCACCGACATCCATAGAAACATATTCACCAATCGACAGTAAAGAAAATTTGTAATAAATTGAAAACAATTGGAAACGTTCAACAAATACACAAACAAGCGTCAAAAACGAGTTGCCAACGATGACACTGTGTTACAGGTAATACTTTCTGTAGTTGAAAATCCTAAATATTGATTGCAAAAGAGAGCAGCTCTGCTACCTAATATTGTTGACAAAGGTACAATTGCAAAAAGTTTAAAAGAGAATAGGTTTCCTCCATATAAGCTAAAATTTATTCATACTTTACAACCAAGAGGTTATGAAAGACATTATAAATTGTGCTGTGATATTCAAAGAATGTTGAAAGATGACCATTTAATGGCAAGACGGATTATGTTTTCCGACAAAGCAACGTTTAGCCAACGCTACAGTCAGTTCCCAAAACTTTAGGTGGTGAAGTGATGAGTACCCTCATTTTACTATAAAATTCGCGATCAGTTTTTATTCAAAACCAATGTGTGGTGTGGAATTTATAAAGATAAGTTGATTGAATCTTTCTTTTTCCGAAATAATCTGAAGGCAGATCGTTATTTGGACCTTTTGCAAAATGAATTGACTGATATTGTAATTGATCTACCCGTAGCTAAACTACAACAGATATTGTTTCAGCAGGACGGTGCACAATGTCAGAATAGGCAGGGTGTTAGAGAATACCTTAGCAATATTTTTAATGGCAGTAATAAATATTCTGTAATATTTTGGCCGGCTCAATCTCCTGACTTAACACCCTAGATTTTTTCGTATGGGGTTACTTAAACGAGACGATGTATCAACAAGGATTTTTTAGACATGGAGACTATTTAGAACGGATAATAAGGGAAGCGGTCACGAAATCACTCCCGATACATGTAGTAGAGTGTTTTTGTAGAAGGATTTTGTAGAAGAACAATTCCATGTATTGAACGCGAAGGTGTATACATACGTTGACGCAGTAGAGAACTGTAGGTAACCGTTACTACTACAACAATAATAATTGTATTTGTAATGTTGTAATGTTTGCTATGTGTGAAAAATAAACGTTCTATATTAATTTTCTTGTTACATATTATTCGTTAGCATGCGTCGGGAAAAGGTTACAGCAATAAACATTTGAAGTATAATGACTGTTTAATTAAGAAAAGATATAACGTGTTTCATAAGTAGGATTTGCAATATTTAATTTAAAATTGAAGTGGTAAAAAACTCCTATCGAAATTTTTCACTTTGTGGACACACTGCACATTCAATGTCAAATATTAATAGCTAAATACTATTGTTTTCGCGTAAAACTTAAACAAAGTTTTTCAATATGACGCCAACTTAAGTAGACACCCTGTATAATCCAAACTATCTCAAATGTAGAAGCACAACAAGAGGTTAAAAAAAGAACATTAATTTATAATCAAAATTAGGTATATCAACATCATCCATCTACATAGCATTAGTAGCGGAATCTTGACATGTTTGTTCGTAATATTCATAAAGTGAACGACGATCGTATATTTTGATAGGGAGCATTCGGGCTTCTATTTTGAAGAGTTTAATTGTCAAGCAGGATGCTGATGCGATAAGCTGGTCTGTATGCGTGTTACTTGCGAAATTGAAGTACGCCTTGTAAGTGATGAAGATACCATCGCTGGAGTACGAGTAAATTAGAAAGTAATCAGTTTTTGAGGAAACCAATCGAGCTCAATGACTTGTTGTTTAGATCATTTATATAGATGTAGATACCAGATAGCCGTGATAATGTATGCTGAATGAATCACGTAGTGTTTAAAACAGCACATATCCATCTTCATTTAAATACCTTTTAGTACATATTTTTTTATAATGTATATCAGGTTGTGCTATCTAAGGCAATTTCCTAATTTGAACTTTTTATTTCAAAAGAGTATAGTTGTGTTCTACCAGAAAACTACATTAAACTACAAGGCGTACTTATGATGATATCGACATAATATGATGCGTACTCCAATATAAATAATATGTTTTGTAGTTTCAGGTACGGAGTTTTACATGTGTGGTAATAGTTAGTCCCGTTAAAACAAAATCGACTGAAGTTATTGGGCAAAACTAAATGACTTTAAGCAGTCATTTTATAATATTATGTTCGCATAATAATGGGAAACTGGAATAGTAGAGTTGGCGAAGATCTAACCAGAGGAATGGGTTGTATGGAGCAACATGGGGAGGAAGTAATAAATAGAAATGGGATAAAGATGATAGGACTTCTGCAAAAGAAATGACTTTATTATAGGAAATACAATGTGGTATCAGAATTTAGGCGACAAATACACTTTTGTAGCAGACAAACGCAACGTCAAAAGATGATAGAGTACATAGTACATACATACATACGCAAAATCTAACAGGAATAATACAAAACGTAGAGACAAGGAAAGAAGCAGGAGCAGGAACAAATCACAGATTAGTAGTAGCTAACTGCCATCTAGAAATTAGCTGGAAAGACGAGGCAAAAGAGTACAGCAGCATAGCAATATATAAGCTTAGCATGCAGAGATGGTTAGCCTTTGAAGAAACGGAAACAACAATAGCAGAAAAAATATGTGGAAGAAGGAAGTTTAATAAAGATATAAAGAGAACGAATTGGTGGAGCGATGAAATAAAGAACATAGTAAAAGAGAAAAAGACTGCCTGGAAAACATATATACAAACAAAAGAATAGAGGCTAAAGAAGATTACTACAATAGGAAGCGAAACCTAGTAAAGAAAGCTATAAAGGAAGAGAAAAAGAAATCATGGAAGGAATTTGGAGAGCAGACATCACAATCACATAAAGCGGATAATAGCAAATTTTGGACTAGAATAAAAAGACTGAGAGGAAACCAGAGGAAGGAGTGCAGGATACTCTACAAATAGAAAGAATACTATGAAGATAAATTTACTGCAATAAACACAAAAGCAGGAATAATCAGGGAAGGACTAGACCAACAGCAAGAAATAACAGAAGAAGAAGTGGATGAAGCCATACAAAAAATCAAGATAGGGAAAGCAGGTGGAGTTAATGGTGTACTACCTGAAATAATTAAATGGCTAGGAAGGAAGGAAAAAAATGGATATGGGGGATATTTAAGGCAATTTGGATCAAAAAGGAAATACCAAAGCAATGGGAAAGTAATCTGATGACTCCAATCTACAAGAAAGGAGAACAGACTCAATGCGAAAACTATAGACCTTTATGTTTAACACAAACGAGCTCCACATTATACACACGAATACTAGAAAAACGAGTAAGAGAATATGTAGAAGAAAACCTTTCAGGCAGCTTTCAGACCATAAAGACAAACGAACGATATATATATATATATATATTAAATAAACAATATAATAGAGAGAAAATTCGTAGAAGGAGAAGAAATATTTCTGGTTTTTATCGATCTGAAAGCAGCATTTGATTCTATAGACAGAAGAGAGATATGGAAAACTTTAAAAGAAATGAAAATCCCTAAAAACCTGCTAGATGCCATCAGAAGCACATATGAAACAGTAAGGTTTAGGATACAAATCGCGGGGCAAAAATCGGAAGAATTCGAAATGAAGAAGGGTTTAAAACAAGGAGACAGTTTAAGCCCACTCCTATGCGTGATAATGATGGACAGAATAGTTAAACAATAAAAACACAAACTAGAATCAATAAAAGTAAGTAGCTTGTTATATGCAGATGATGTGGTCTAGCAAGGAAATTCTAGAAAGAAAACAAAAACTAATAAATATTTGGACAAAGGAAATGGAAAAGGTGAAAATGGAAGTGAATCTAAATAAAACCAAGGTAATGATCGTAAATGAAAATCGGAGATAATAAAGTCAACAAGGAAATTAAGTATCATGATAAGAAATTAGAGAGAGTAACGACATATGACTATCTGGAAAACATATTGACAGAGGATGGGAAAATGGACAGAGAATTAATTAACAGACAAAATCAATCAGACTATACTATTCATTAAATAAGACAATCCTGGGACACAGGGATATTGATTTGGGGCAAAAATACGAATATACAATACAATAACATTACCAATAATAGCTTATGCATGCGAAAACTGGACATTGAGAAAGAAAGATGAGTCAAAAATTAATGCAATTGAGATGAAACATCTAAGAAGAATAGCGAGGAAAACAAAATGGGATAGGATCAAGAACGAAGACGTCAGGAACATAACAAAGCAAGAACGAATAGTGAGGAAAATTAGGAAAAAACAACAGAACTCGTACGGACATATAGTAAGAATGAAGACAATAGAATTACGAGAAAAATAATGGAGACCGGATACTCAAAAAACAGAAGAAGAGGAAGGCCTAGGAGAAGATAAGAGAAATGGGAGAAAGAACTCAACAACTACTCCCTCCCCACAAGGAAGCGTGCTGAAACTACGAACTAAAGGCACATATGAACTGAAATGTCAATGCGAAAAGCACTACATAGATGTGTACATCGGCCAGACGGGGCGGAGTATATAATGCACAGTGAAGGAACACGAGAGAGTCTTGGAAATAACGAAAAATCTGCAGCAGAGAAACACCTGCAGCAACAAGAAGACCACAACATAACCTACAACGACGTGAAGGTATTATCCAGGACCAGCCACTACGGTGCGACATCGTCACACAAGAAATAGTGCGGTTCATCGGACAGGAACAGTTATGGATCAATAGAGCGGAACGGTTACGGATCAACCAAGCGGAACGGAAATGGGATCTATAACAAAAAGCGAAAAACTTCTGAAGAAATTGACAGCATAATCAGCGAAACGTTAAGCCAAAAAGCAGTTATTCGACAACACATGGAAGACAGATTATCTACCATATGTATATTACCGACTAATTTTGAAAAGGGACCAGTAGATAAACCTGGATGAAGCCGAGTATAAGTGTGAAATGTTAAGACTCTTACACCTTGTCATTTCTATCCTCGCTCATTTCTATGTAGCCGATACGAATAGAATCTAGACGTATGTATGTCGTCTTTAGGCAACGACATTTCTCACTAATACGCTGAATATTTTACGTACAACGACTTATGACGAACATATAAAGCTTTTATTGAGAATAAACAAACAATCATGTAGTAAGTTAACTTAATACTTAATATGTCCACCTCTAACTTTAATAACTCCATTTATTCTTCGTGGTATTGAATGAATAGCACTGATAACATTTTGATACAGTTCAGTATTAATATTCCAGACGTTTTCTATTACTGCAATGAGCTCAGATTTTGTTTTGGGATTTTTTATGAACTTTGATTTTTAATATAGCCCAAATGTTTTCGCTTGGACTACAATCGTTTCGTCGCTGTTTTTCTTCCAAAAAATGCACAATCTTCTACCATTTCTTCATACTTGGTACTATATAAATATTCTACCAGAACACTTTTGTACTTAGTGGTGTTCATAGTGGTGTATGAGAATTACTCCTTTGACGGAAACGCCACCCCATACCATGACTTTTATAGGAAATCTTACTGTTTATATGACATAAAATGGGTTTCATCTTTTCCTGCAAATTGTCTTGGAGGACAAGGTACGACATTCTTTGAGAGTTTTCATAATTATTCTATCTTCTTTGACCGTAGTTTTTCGTATTCCTCGACAGTTTGATGAATTGTTTGTTGTTAACGGTTTACCAAGTTGATATTGTTTGGTAATATTAACAACTGTTCCAACACTAAAATTTGCAATATCAGCTATTGCACGCTGAGGATATTGTTTTCTCTTTATTAAATTCAAAATTATTAACTTTATATCGGTGCTTATATTTTTTTCTACCGATCGTATTACTTTACCACTATTTGAAATAAACGCTCCCAATTTGAATGACAATACCAATCTATAAACAAAATCGCTCGCTTGTTTTGATATCATGGCTATCCGAATAATACCGTGTAAATTTACGACAATGTTTCTTCTCTTGGGATAGCGAGACTAAAGATACTTTAAAAATATATTATTATCTAGATAGTTTTTCCACTTGTTGGTCAATGATAACACTTGCAATTCGAACAAAAGTCAAATTTATTCCAAAACCTTTACAATATATATGATCTGGTTTTCGTAACAACTTCTTCAGTGGAATAAAAATGACATTTATTTTGTGTCAAATTATAAATAAATAACTAGCCATGCCTATCAACAAAATTATCTACAGACAAAGAAATTCAGTGATATATAGGATTATGTTTACAATATAGTGGAGAATTTAAGATACATATTTTGAAATGTAAATTTATAATCATAACACTAATGCTCCTTATATCAATGTATTTTTTGTCAAGCTCTAACAATTCTGTTCAAGGACTTGGGAAAAACATTGCAAAAAACCTAGTCAAGAGCTTAATTTTATAAAATTCAGGCGTGATTAGGTGATGAAATTATTATAAATAATACTTAAATTTTCTATATCTGTTCTAAAATTGACCGTGTTATTTTCTTTTTTAATGTATATCATTTCATATATTAATCTTTTATTATAACTATTTTCTTTTTTTAAAATCTTAACATTTTCAAAATCAAAGTTATGTTGTAATTCTTTAGAATGCTTAGACAAAGCAGTTTCCGCGGTTATGTTATGCGTTACAATGTATTGATGATTATACAGTATATTGTAAAGGTTTTGGAATAAATTTGACTTTTGTTCGAATTGCAAGTGTTATCATTGACCTGACAAGTGGAAAAAACTATCTAGATAATAAGATAAGTTAAAAGGTGATAAAAATACATATATATTATTTAAAAATATACAAAATTTGTTTAACGTTTTGACCTTTTTTAAGGTCAAAAATATAAATGTAAACACATTTCAAAAGTAATAAAGTCGGATGGAAGGGTACATGCATATATGATTTGTACAATAACATATAATATTATACGGTCTTCTTAAAAACTGAATGTATATTTGTATTAAACTATAGTTATGCATATACCGGTCGTTTTGAGTGATAGGATATTTAAAGCGAGGAGGAGGTGAAGGGAGCTACGTCCCCACCAATATTGTAGAGTACACCCTTCATAGACTCATACGCGTCCCCACTTCTTAGCGAATTTTCATACCCCTTACCTCTTCATGGCTTTATTTATCCTATTTCTCAAAATAACCGGTATATGTATGTATGTATAATAACTCGTTGTCCAACATTGTATATCTTTACTAAAGTACTATTAATGACAAAAGGGACAAGATCCGTGCATCCCACTGTTTATACAAAGATTATGAGTAATAATAATAATTGTAGTATTGATAATAAATTTCTACAATCTCGAATCTAGCTTTATCAACTTTTTTTCTATCAAGAGTATTGCTTGCGACATCAGCTAAACGACAATAAATACATTATTTTTCATGTTAATTACTTGATACAGTTTATTCATGCGGTGTCCATTTGTTTATATGATTTACATTTATACCAAATTGAAATAAATACTCCAATTGTCACATCTGAATTGATATTTCTACTGCAAATATATTATATTATTTTAAATCGTATTCGTCCCGTTCGCGCCCTATTTAAGGATGGATTTTAATTAATTTGTTACTTCCCGAGGCCAAGCGGGACGGCTACAATGAGCGTACCAAATAATGGAGATAAATTTCCCGCTTCAACTAATCTATATTATGAAATTGACCGCATCCTGCCAGGCGCCGACAACGCGTATACTGTATAGGCGACTGCATTATAAGTAATTAATTTTAAAAAGGGAATTAATAAAACATTCCGATTTTAATTTAGCGGCTATATTCAACCTTTGTACTTTTTATATCTACTGTATTTATTTTTACAACAGTTAGGGATTTAAAAATTACAATTGACAGAATTTGTCGAAGTATACGCTCAAGGTTAAGATTTTAGATCAATTTAAGATATGCATATGTAGATACCTGTAAGACACACTTTGTAGTCAATTTCAAGGACCATCGTTTAAAATACAAAGTGCTTTAATCACATCCAACCAACCCCCTTCCACCAGAGAAATCTACGTTTCGAATTTTGTTGCCAACAAATATTCCCATATCAGATTCAACATTCAAAATGACTTCTGAAGTACCACAAGGCTTTGGACCTATATTATTTAATGTACCTCAACGACCTTTCTAGGTTTAATTTTGGATTGTAATGTGTTCGTTTACGTAGACAATCGGTAGATATATCATAATCATCATCACGATATCACGGTCGTACGCAACGCCTTTTCAACAGGCATTCGTAGTCAATAAGGCAGGATACTGATAATCCATACTTTAAGAAACGGTGCTATACTTTTTCGATGCTTAACTGGAGGTGGATGTAATGTGGTGATCAAACCATATATACGTATTCCAATTTACTTACCACAAGGCTGAAGTATAGTGTTTTAAGAAGGTACACGTGACTGAAGAACTTACACAATCCTAGAACAATACCTAAAGTTTTTGAAGCAGCAAAACTTCAGGAATCAAATGTCGTCAAATGTGTGTCGGCCCTCTTACGATAAGTATCACATATCGAATACAATGAGTTTATGTAATTAATTTTCCTCGTAATGGAATTATGGTGAAGATCAACATTGCCTAAAGTTCTAATGGGAGCGTAAAAAACCTAGTTTTTTCTGTGTAAAAGCTCGTAGAACTGAAGCTAGTAGCCTGTTTCTAGTTAATCTGGCACGGAACATTACAGACCCCCCTTCATTATTATAATATTTGAAAATTTTATTGTGCACAATACGGTACTAGGTGTGAGGACACTTTCGAAACCATTACAGCAAGAACTAATTTTTTATACAGAGTACCACTAATGCATACGACTAGAAATGCTAATGTATTGTATGTTGAACCTCTTTTTATTAGGCAATCGTAATGTCACAACATTTTTATTGTTGCTCTGATGTGTAGTGTTAGGAATGTCTATTTATTCCAGACTGTGTAACGACTTTTAGTTTGTTATTGTTGTTACTGAGATTTGCTGTAATTTAGCACCACATTTTGGTTCTTTTTTGTTCTATAATTGGTTAATTGGGGTCTTTTTTCTGTAGTGGGCAATAAAACCGCGCTCGCTTCACAGTCTGGGGGTACCGGGTTCGAATCCGGTGCGTTCTTTCTGAATTTGGTTTTCTATAGTTTCCCAAATTCCACGGCAAATGCGGAAAGATAACATCTTAAGTCGGTCTACAGCCGCAGGCGTAATAATAACTCATGGCCAGCCGATGCCCCCTGTAATTGGCGCAAGCTGTTGGGGGATGCTAAGGCATGAATTATTATTATTATTATTATTAGTATTATTATTATTATTAGTTTGATGTCCCACATAACACCCGTATTAATTGGTTAGTACATATATCTATCATATGTATATACATACACACTCTAGGACTCTCAACCAGCTGAGCACATTGCATAGAAGCTATTATTGGTATGTACGCATCAGTACGAAGTGACATTAATTACAAAACAGAATGTACATAAGTATATACATTACTCATGAATACTGATAAATCGAATCTGCCAAACACGATAAACAACACATAAACATGCATTTCTACAATGCAGCCGCCGGTAGACGACGACATCATAAATAGCATTAATAAGGTAATTACGGATACAGGCAACAATTACAACGTTCTAATAAATAATCTCATCAAATTTGTTATAGTTGTTTTCTCTTACTTGACTCCACGTCATTTCACGCTAACATTTGTGCATAATTTATTAATTGTAATTTGGAAAACTGTTTCAGTTATTTATGTTTACAATCATAGTAATGAAAACCAACAAGTATGCAGCATAAAACGGTTTCGTTGTGAACAATAGAGCGTAATTACCATTATCGTTGGAACGGTAGATCATTGAAAAGATCGGTGCCTCTTTCCACTTATTAATCACCATTGTTCGGGCTTTTCGAACAGTTGTTTGTTTTATTGTTTTACTTTTTCTATTTGTTCCACGTCCAAATCGATCATTAATTAACTGCAATGTACTCGAGTTTATGATAGCGTGCGATAAATATATCGAATCGTTGCGGTAAAAGTAGTCTCGGATATCTGGCTACCCGCCGGGTCGCTTATCTCACGGTCTTCAATTGTTTCGGCTACTTTTTTGCTTCTTTGGCTTTTGTTTCGGTTACGTGTTCCTGCGTCAGTGTCATAATCGTTCAGAACGCTAATTCATTTTCCATTTGCTTGATTAATCGTTCTACAAACATTACTATTGGAATGAGTATCGCTCAACAAACGACCAGTGTTTAATGTTACGATAGAAAAAGAACAGTTAGAAGCTATACTACCAATTACCACTTCACTATTGATTAAAAACTTAATGTAACAAAAATAAACATGTAGCTGCTTGTTACAATCGCATCATTTCTTATTTCTTTATAGCATGTGTCTGAAAATTATAGAATAAGTTCACAGGTAATTCCGGTAACTCCAAACACCACATATTTTGATTAATTTGGCACACGTGTTTCGATGACGCATACGTCATCATTCTAAACCGATTACCGAATGAGTAAAATTTTTACAAAACTAACACTTAAAAACACATCCCTTTCTAGGGAATGTTTACAACATGCATAAAGCACTTTACGTCTAAATACCGAATCTAATTGTTAGCACATGTTGGGAAACGGACGACCTTCTAGAAAGGTTTTTACTAGCAAAGAAGTCCCAAATATTGCTTCTTCTCGGGTCATTAAATTCTCGTATTTACTGATATACATATGTATAAACTTTCATATGAGTCGAGCTCTCGCGGTGAATCAATAGCTTTTATTACTTTGAAGCTATGCAGGGTATCTACTGGATAGTCTATGAAACTAAAAGAGGTTAAAGCTAATGGCATCGAAACCTAAATTCCAAAAAATGAATACTTTGTGTCCCACAGTAACGAGAAAATAATACTTTTCAATCTCAGTCCAGCCCTGTTGTTCAAGTGCAACACATAAATGGATGGGCAACACAGGCAGAACGTTGAGTCATTCCAGGCATTCATTGTCTTATGTGTACATTATGGCAAGTTATACGAATACTAAGAACATGGACAAAATTGTAAGCTACGGAGAAACCGGATAAAATCTTTTACTGCACCCGTATTACGTACAGAAAATCCAACATCTATCAGACGATGATTTTCCTCGACGGGTTACCTCTTGTGAATTGTTTCGTCAAACAGAAACTCGTCTTCCAAATGTTCGATCCGTGATCCTGTTTACTGATGAATATACTGCTTCACAAAAGATGGTGTGCTGAATTACCATAATATTTATCACTGGGCCGTTAAAAAACCACAAGATATCCATCAGAGTTCATCCCAACATAGGACATCAATAAATGTATGGCTATGTCGTTGTACTTTAATATTGAAAGTGTTCTGTAATGAAAAAAATAAAAACACCGAAATGAATGAAATCTGTAATAAATGTGTGACCTTGTTATAAGTAGAATATTTATGAAAAGACCACATGTGCAATTCATAGATTAGCAAAGCTTATTAGCATTTATTTACATATCATTCAACTTGATAAAAAATCCCCTTTTTTTCTTGTACACACATGTCAGGCCCGGATTCAACAAAATTTATTTAACAAAATTTGGTAATTATTAAAGGAAAAATTATTTTAATATATGATCGTAATTTTTTGGGATTTACCTTTGTTGTGATATTATTTCTATACTGTTTATTTTTCCGACACTATTCATTTGACACCCTGTATTTATCGATACTATCCGTTATCTAACGCGAAAGATTCAGCTCTTCCAAATCGAAAATGTGCTACATGCTCTTTATACCTGGTTTCAATAAATCTTTTGGTTTGTCCAATATAAATTTTATTACAATCATTACATGCAATTTTATAAATACCCGACTTTGGGCTCATTTCTACTTTGCCTTTGGGATTGTCTATAGGTTTTTTAATGTGTTATTAGTATGTAACACACATTAAGGTTGCACTGTTGGAAGGTGCGGATCAGTTACTTTTGTAAAAATTTTACTAATTCAGTACTCGGTTGAGAATGATGACCCATGCGTCATAGAAACACATGTCCCGAATTAATTAAAATTTGTGGTGTTTGGAGTACCGCAATTAGCTGTGATATACATACAAGCCCACAGTCCTAACAATCATATAGAATAAGTTCTTAGTTACATAGCAAACATACGTATATGTAAGTACATACATACATATGTATATGTATACATACAGAATATCTTCCTACAATATTTCGTATCATTCTTTATTAAAAACTACGAAGGTTCTTCTTTCGATGTATGTTATTCACAGCAGATATAGAAAGTTACCATAATGTAAGCGATATATACATATTTAAATTATTATTACTTTTTAACAAATATGTAATAAAAAATTAACAAAATCTAATTGCTTTAGGGTTGGGATTTTACTGTATCTATGGGAAACAAAAACGTTACAATTGTTAACACGAGTGTCAAAACTAAATCATTCAATTTGGAGTTTTATTTTGAAATTAAAATACAAGTACACGTAGAGTTCTAATGACTCAAACTGTGATAGCTTAAATTTACAAACAAAAATTGGCCTAGTTCACTGTTATTGTGAATGCGGCTGGATTATGAAGATTTTGCACGAGAATGGATTTGATAGCGCGGTCCTGTCACAAAGCGTGCCGCAATTTGATACAAAAATTTGAAGAACAGGGTCAGTAACTGATCTACCAAGATCAGGAAGACCAAGAATTAGTGGTATCCAAATTGCAGATGTTCTTCATGAGAATCAGGACATATGCAGATGTAATCCACTAGTAATCAGCAGTGCAAATGTGATATCCAAGCAATTGCAAGTGCCTATACCATGGTTTGGAAAACTTTATGCAAAATGCTAAAAATGTATCCATATAAACAGAAAATGCTGTTTGAATGGAAGCAAGCAGATCTGACTACTAGGTACAATTTTTCTTTGCGAGTGATGGTTCAGACGAAAATTGAACCCGAATGGTTATCCCGTATTTTATAGTTAAATGGGGCACATTGTATTCTGAATGGTGGATGATGACTGATAAGACAGTCACCGTTTGGTGCAGTTGACCAGCTTATTTATCTGTAACTGAAAACATCATTTTTATGCAGGATGCCGCACTCTCGCACATTTTCCGACCAGTCAAAGAATTGTTACCCAATGTTTTTCAAGATCTTGTATTAAGTAATCTTTTCGCAAATTCATGGCGTCCAAGATAACCTGATCTTAACTCAGTGGAGAACGGGCTCGGGGTTGTTTCAAAAGTTTAGTGCTTAGAAGACGACCAATAACACCACAAGAATTAAAGGACAATAGTACGAAGTAAAGTGGTTCCGTAACTGGTTTGGGCACATTAAACCCCATTCCTTAAGCGATTAGATTTCGTTTATTTTTATACATCCCTTGCTTTATGATAACCCGATATAATAAACAATGAAAAAGAATACTTGGAAATCTTTCTGTTTAACTTACATAAATAAATAGAAAATAGTAAAAATGACATGTTGTAATACATATTACACGCGAAAATAACGATACCACTGCTATCATAAATAGGGCGAAATTTTACGAAATTATAGTGTTCTAACTGAAAATATTTCCATTTGTATTAAAAATCATTTCCACTAATTTTACAATATTATTAGTGTAATTATATTACTATTATTGAGGTGTAAATGAACAGGTTGATGTATTTACATTATGATATTCTCTGTAAACGACGGAAAGAAAGGAACTAGGTATTAACCACGTACGGTATATAAAATGGATTTCGGTCACAATAAACGCCGAAAGAACAAATACATTAGGATAATTTGTCTTAATATGCGAGTGGAGCGCTCTGATTTGCATACATGGGAAATGGCTTGACCCTATTATACATACATTTTTGTATCTGTATGCTAATACGTCGAGAACCTGCTGGCATTTTTCAGAGATAAGGATCATATTCTGTTTTCGTATGTCGTTCTTTCGTACATACCTACATAGCGTGCTCCGTAACAATACTCGTCGACACATTTTCATATACATATATTATTTCTAAATGTAATGATTGAGTGAGCATTTGGGATTGTACTACAATTATTAACCATACGTAGTAAGCTTCTTATTTATTGAAACATGAATGTATAAATTATAGCGAGGTAACTAGGCATGGCTGTTTTATACTAATGCCACGAGTCACAGGATATCATACCATACTTTATTATTATACATATATGTGTATAGGTACTTACATACATATGTATCATGTATACATATATGCATATATACAATAAATAAAATAGTCACTAAAAGAATCGTTCCATTATCGTCACAGGAAACTAACAATATTATTCAATATCAAGTTATTCTTACTATGTACTACTACTCTCTTTCCATCTTCCATAGCCATTAAGACGTCCGCAGAAGGCATTTTGAACTGCCTAGATGATGATCACTCGGTCAAAACACTATCTACCAGCAAAACCACGGGACTGTGTGAGCTGACTAATCTAATTCCGAAGTGGTACTGGCGTGCCGCAGGACGCAAAACATCACAGCATCACGTTGTAATGGGTGCCAAGCCAATCATGCATCCGTAATAATAAACTTGCTCACAAGTTAGCCAGAGTTACCAGCATTTACAAATGTGGAACCAATGTGCTGCATTTCCTTGCCAGACACCGTTCCTATTAGAATGGACTTACCAGCATGAGACTGGACAAAGCTTATACATAAGTGGACACTGCGCGCTGAATAAGCACATCCAGCGCATAGCTGTAAACGCTCATCTGTAGGTATAGAAACTGAGGAAGCACAAAGAAAATTTCTGTGCATATCCTTGCCAGACGCCCAGCAGCGATTAGGGAGGGGCGTACTTACTTTGGGGCTTTGCCGTTAAACGAACCCAGTCTAGGTAAATTAATTCTCAACTATCTCTCAACTTTGAAAAGATCGTCTGTTGAAAATACGGGAAATTGCTCTACTGATAGGCATTCCTAAAAGCTCTGTTCATGTTCATGTTATTGAAAAGTGTCTGCGAGGTGGGTACCAAAACAGTTGACAGATCAACATAAAATGCAACAAACCACAGCGGCACTGGGTCTCTTAACGTGCTCTCGTCAGGAAAGCGGATTTCTAGAATCTATAGTTACAGGAGACGAGACGAAACCAAGACCAAAACAATTCAAAGTTCACCCGTCGCAAAAAAGACTATGGCAACTGTGTCCTGCGATATGCAAAGCGTTTTGCTCATAGAGTTCTTACCACCGAAAACGACAATCAACAGCGATATTTATTGTCAAACTCTCGAAAAACTACACCAAGCCATTCGACAGAAACGAAGAGGAATACTAAGTCGACTACCTCCAGTTTTGGCCTTACATGAAGCAAACAGACTCGTGCAATCTGCTCGAGACAGAGTTGAGACGTCTACGAGCGAGTTAGAGGTAACGCTGAGAATACAAACGTCTATATACGCAAATGTCGATCTAAATTGATATATTTCATTAATACTTATCATCCAAATGATAATAATAATATTATTAGTAGTATAATATTAGTAATATTCTGGCCCGATGTAGACTCCATGCCATTATGCTAGAATCACTCAGAAATAGTTAACTGGACATAACGTGAATTATGTACCTAAGGAAGACAATCCCCCCAACGTACCCCAGGCTCTTCCCATTGGGGAATTTTGGGCACTACTAAGTAGGAAAGTTTATGACAAGGGTTGCGAACCCCAAAATGAAGCACAGTTACGGGCCGAAAAGTGAATATAAACGTCATTTAGAGAATGATGGGGAGAATTTTACCATAATTGCGTGCCATTGAGGACTAAGGGCCCTTATCAGTTTTGTAAATTTTAAAGTTTTTGTATAAAGCAATAGTGTATAATAATTTCCCAATGTTTATGTTCTAATAAAATTTTCACTACTACTCAATTTCTACCTTCGGTTTTTTCCCAAAACTTATGTTCCATACCTTAGTATCGAGCAGTTTGCCAATAAACATAATTTTCATATAAATTTTCTTCAGATGTGTCAATAATATTGTCAAATGAAAATGACCAACGTTCAGGTATTTTGACTACCATTGCCTAATATCAAACAGGCAATTACTTCTATGTACAAATTTTAAAACGAAAATTATTTACATTTCTGCTTTGTGACTGCATAATTGAATAAAAATTAATGTATAAAAAGGCTATTGAAATATTCCATAAAATAATTTCTAACCAACTAAAATTAGAATAACAACCAAACGTGTTCTGTATATTGTATTTTTTGCTAATATTTTGGCACCCTATTGATATACTTTCCAAGCTGACAATCACTCACTTCTAGAAAACAAGAAAACAACAACGACAATAACAACCGAAAATTAAATACGACCGCTACGACTGCGGTTTGTAAACGATGGATAGGATAAGTAAATTTCGTTGTAAAAGTGCAATTAAAATTTTACCTGTGTCCAGTTTTATAACCGACAAAAACACATTTACTTCCATTGTATCATGGTTAGACTGCCTCTGTTCCAAGAAACACTAACCATTAGCTGTGGCTCCTTTCTCTATCTCTCTCGCTTACTCTTTGCCGTAGGTATGTTGGGTCTGCACTTTAGTATTCCATCGTGCATGGAATAAAATCTCACGGAGAATACGACTCTACGCTGGATGGTTAGTTTCTCTTCGTATTTGGCACTGATCTAGCTCTCCCCATCCTCTTTCTCGCTCGTTTCTTATTTGTTTCGCCTATCTCTTTCCGCTGGCTAGAAGACGTAATCGATATGCGACACTTCACAGAAGGAGACTACCAGAAAAAGGAACAATAAATTTCTAAACATTGTGAAAGAACTAAATTAAACCGATTTAGGAATTATTTGAATATAAGAAAAAGAAACAATAAACTGATGGAGATTCAATCTAGTAATCGTCTTCAATAATATACTAATTAGCTAGCGTTAATGTTAAAGTATTCAAAACAGAGTTAAGTATTGCTAAAATTAGGTTATATTAAAATAATTTTCATCGAAGAAAATAAAGTATGAAATTCGAAAAGAAACAGTAAAAGCTTTGCTTACATGCTGTTTAATTTAACGTGTTTTTAGTATTGAGGAACACTCATTAGCAGTAAGTGAACTTCAAAGCTCTATTGTCAAATGTTTCACTTTGTTCAAGTGTTAAAACTCTAAAAATTAACTTAATGGTTGCGACAGTTAAAACTTTGAGACTGTTTTTATAATTATATGAGGCAGTTAACTGAAGCACTTAGAAAGTATTAGAAAGAAAGAAGAAGAACAGAAATGTCCGCGGATATTACTTAAGAAAAGCACTGAATAAAAGCTTGGATATATGAAGAAATTCAGAAACTATTTGCACATTCCAGCACATAAATATACAACGCAAAGTAAGTACATATATTATAATTTTTGAAAATGTCTTTACAACTTTTAACAACTTTGTTGCCAGCTAGTTGATATGTTATTTCCAAGACAACTTAGCATTCATCTTCAATCCTAAGAATGTCGATTCTTCTAAATAGGTTAGATCTGTGCCCTGATACTGAATTTTTATTTCAGATTTATTATTAAATAGCATTAGATGTGTCTTGGACATATTGAGCTTCAAATTGTTTTGCGCAAACCAATTATCAAGGTTCATTACACGTGCTTTGTAGTTGACAGCGAATTAGTTCGTATGATTGCTGATGAGTCGTCTACAAAAAGTACCATTAGACCATCGACAACATTCGGTAAATTTATATAAGTACAAGAGAAACAAGAGTGAGCTAAGAATGGATTCCTGGGCCACTCCATATTGCACACTGCACTATTGTGATCTTATTTCTTTGCCTGTCTCATCATATGATGTTGTTCATCTGTTGCACACATTGTTTTCTAGCCGCTAGAAAAGATCGTGTCCAGTGCAAAATAGTTCCTCGAAATCCCATCTTTGCCAGTAGGTTGTTATGATCAAGACTGTCAAATGCTTTAGACAGATCCATAAAAATACCTGCTGTTAGTTCATGATTATTGAATCCATGAGTAACTTTTTCAAGTACATAGTTCAAAGATTGCTCGCGATTTTGATCTTTTCTTCGCATAACCGTTTTGATTTGTATTTAAAATATTGTTCTTTTGAATAAAGTTGACCATTCCTCCTTTTGCTATTTTTTCAATCGCTGTTGAAAGTATAGATGTTAAGGCTATTGGGCTATAATTACCAAAGTCAGTTTATTTCCTTTCAAGTTTATTATGTGCATTAAGGGATTTTTAAATATTATTTGAGCATTCTTTAAGAAAGATAGTTGGCATTTCATCTGGTCCCACAGTTCTAGAATCATTGAAACGATTGATAGTTCTTACTACTTCCTAAAAGTTCCTATACAGACATATAAGGCTTTTTATTAAGCAAAACAACATTAAAAAATATAAAAGCAGATATTAATTCTGCATAAGGTGTTCAAATTACCGGCCTTGTTCCTGGATACATATCTTCGGGTTAATGACTGACGGCATCTTTAAAATATGTTAGCACTATTACGAAATCTATCAGCAGACTCCACAATTCCGTTCCATAATTGTTCTTCACTATTGATTTCTGCGGAATATACTTCACATTTCATAAATCCCCAAAATGAACAATCCAGGGATTAAGGCTGGTACTACGAGCTGGCTATGGTATAGGTCCCTCACAACCAATCCTTCTATTTCCAAATTTTCGTTGCAGAAATTCTCCTACTCTCCTAGAATAGGGAGCTGACGCTTCGTCATGCATGTAATACATTCTTCTTATAATATTTAATGGAGCATCTTCTAATAAAATATTCCGTTCGTTTTCCAAAAACTTTCGATAGAGTCCGCCTGTCTATCGTCTGGGACCAACTAGATAATTGTTGATTCTACCTACCCACACATTAAAGAAAAACCCATACCGGTGATTCCGTATTATGTTCTGATGAGGGTTCCAATAATGCATATTGTTAATGCATATACTATATATGTATATGCATTTTAGCAAACAATGTAAAATATAGAACATCTATCGAAACCATCTTCATTTACATGGCTCCTGAACTAATTATAAATGGATTTACAATTTGACAATTGTAGGGATTTAAATTTTATGTACTGCAAAACTAAAATACAAAGCACTCTTCCTCATTGATTAGTGGTTTTCTACATTGAGCGTGGTCTATTCATACTCAAATTAAATTTTTCGAAACAGCGGACAGTTTTCAGAATCGTATATTTAGTGATGCGTAGTCAATCAACCAGTAAATTATTATATTTAGTATCACTGTTAAATATGGGTGCATCGCAAAAATTAAAAATGCTTTTCCAATAATATATTCCATAGTATCGGTTGCCATTTGAAAACTACTGAAGAATATATATGCAAATAAGTTCATATAGTGGAAATACCGTATTCAACTCAATATTTGTCATTGTCTTGAAGAATACTGCTAACAAAAGAAGTCAAAATTATATACACCACCATCCATGATTATTTGCCCACCTGTATAGGTATTTGCGTATAGGTTAATAATAATGTATTGTTTCCTGGTGCAAGTGCATCCACAACAGATATAGCATTAAGGAAATGCGATAATTCACGTATGGTTCTAACCCAAACTAAAAACAAATATTTTAATCTCATAAACGGAATGAGATCCTTTTATAATTTAAGGTAGTTTAGCGGAGTCACGAATCATTTCTCGGAATTGTGCATGATGTCGCAGCAGGTAATACAAATAATAAAATATGAAAAGTTTATCAATATTACTGTGCCCCTAAAGCGAAGAAATATTAGTTTAGTTTTACCACTAAGAGCGGTAACATCGAAGTGTGTGTGTTAAAGGGTATAAAAGGCGTAAACTTGACATTATGTCGAAAACGAAAGAGTTATCGACAGAAACACAAGCTCTGATATTTAGTTCCCACAAAACCGGTAAAAGTAATCGCGAGATTGCGCAACTACTTAAACTATCACGGAGAACAGTAGAGTATAATATTAAATAAAAAATTTGGCAGTATTTTAAATAAAATACGGTCAGAACTTCCTAAAATTACAACCCCGACAAAAGATCGTAACATCGTTTTAATCAGTAGAAGAAATCAGCGCAAAACAGCGCCAGAAATTGCCGCCGAAGCGAACGTCAATCGCCAAAAAGTATAAAATCACTCTGATCACGGTTATGAGACGCTTAAAGGAACCGAGTTTACATGGAGGAATTGCTGCAAAAAAAACCTTCTTACGCAAGCAAAATACAACTAAACGGTTCAAATGAGCACGAGAACATAAGGATGGACCATCGAATAGTGGAAAAGTGTATTGTGGACCGATAGGTCCAAATTTTAGGCTTTTGGTTCGAGAAGAAGGGTATTTGTTCGGAAATCAGATGCAGAACAATTAGTTGAACCTTGTGTAGTGCTTACAGCTAAACATGGGCGAGGTTCGGTTATGATTTGGGGGTGTTTTGCCGGGACCACATGATGGGAGATTGACAATTATGAAATCGCCCGCACATAGTCAAGAAATTAACCCCACCGAGCTTTTATGGGACCATTTCGACCGACAAATTCGACAATCGGCTCCTACAGCTACAAGAACATTGTGGGACCAACTACAAACAGCGTGTAGATTCATAGACCCATTAACTTGTCGAAATTAATTGAAAGAATGCCCAGATTGTGTCAAGAAATAATTCGGCGGAAAGGAGGTCACATAGACGATCGCAATATTTAATTATTTTCGTTGTTTTCTTTTATTTTCTATTCAGAATTTTGTGGTTATTCTTCGTATTGATACGTATTTAACGATTAGAATAAATAGTTTCATTTGTATTGGTGTTTCACAAAAAACTACGTTTTAGTAAAGGTGGGCAAATAATTATGGACGGCAGTATAGATATAATTTCAAAATAACTACGGTAATAGCAGCAATTACATAGTCGAACGCATTCTAATACTCTTCTATATAATATAAGAGCGCACCAACAAAATTTTATATTCGTTAAATAATTTAGTTGATGGCAAAATTGGGGGTTTCTTTCAAAAGAGCGAAATTTATTACTGGATTTCCCGCCACGCTATCCGGGTCTGGTATTTTTACGGCTCGCTTGTTTCGAGCAATATTAAATTTGTGACAACGTCGCTGATGACAGAGCCCGAATATTTTCAAAATAGATAGAGACATAAATTTCAACGTTCGATATATACGGCGTTACGTATGTGTTTGCGAGCCTCTCCGCACATAAATACATACATTGAAACCAAAATATTCCACCATTATCGCACGACCGACGACACCAAAGTTAATAAACTACCGGGAGTTTTATCTGTACTCGGTTTATGTATACATGTCTTTTATCGCTTTTCTGATTATTTTTGTATACCCCTGCATGCTCAGCAAATAAAAACTATCGCAGTCTATATACATATGTATGTATGTACAATAAATGTATGTTTTCTTGCAATCCATTAATTTTTATTGACGATATGTGTCAATTCAGAAAGAAACCGCGCTCATAATATACAGAGGTGAGAATTTCTGATACGAAAAGAAAACCAACAGATAACTAAGGCGATAATACTATCAAAGAAAATAAAATTTAAATGTCTGTCAAATACAATTCCGTAATACATTCGATTTATTATTTGACTGCATAAATTTGAATTAGATTTCAATTGATTGATTAAATCTATTGAGTGAAATATTAAATCAGGTGTTAAAACTTATATGTACACAGCACTGTTGGATTACTGGTTTGGCTGGCTATTGCTTCTGTTTATTCGAGGCAGTATGACAGCTGCGCGTTATGTTGATGTCCTACGAACCACTTTACTACCTTATCTAGATGGCCGTCCACACGTCCTTTTTCACCAAGACAATGCACGTCTCCATATTGCTCGTCGAACTATAGACTGTCTTCAAGAAGTAGGCGTTAATGTTTCGCCGTGGCCACCCCGTTCCCCGCATTTAAACCCCATCGAACATGTGTGGGATATCATGGGGAGGAGACTGTCCACTTTGCACAATCCTCCACAAACTTTGGGGCAGTTAATCAACGAAGTTCAAGTTGTTTAGAACGAGGTGCCACAAGCAGATATCGACCATCTCAATTTGTAGATGCCTAGACGTATACAGAAGTGTACTCAGTTACGGAGTCGCCAAACACATTATTAATTTTTCTTTTGTGTTACATTTTAATAAAATTTCTTGCAAATGGTATCGTTACATTTCTGATGTAAAACTATCGCATTGCCAAAACATCAAATTCTGGGTGTAACACTTCTAATGTCACTGAGTATAGATGTCTGTACATATGTATACAGAAAAGAAACTAGCACAAACCGTTTTATCATGTCCGACTTTAATAACAGCTTTCAATACAAAATGTCAGCATTTAATTTTTTGACCAACTGTCTGGATATATGTCTCTTGACTAAACATAGACTAACAATTCAACTAAAACGAATCGTTGATATCGTCAAGTATAATGGGGTCTCACCTAGTATAAGTTACAAAAAAATTAACAAAATTAGGTATAAAGAGCATATCAGAATATCCACAACTTTACAGTCTCTACACCCGCCAAAGAAAATTATAAAACTTTTTCCACACCCAGTCTAGACGCCTATCAAAGATTTTCAAAACCGAAAATTATAATATTTTTTGCTTGACATTTTCCAAAAGTCTTTTAGAAACAAACTAGGTATTGGGCAAAGTTCTGGAATTTACGAAATTAATTCTAACGGCTGTGATCAGAAATACATATATTGGAATCAAAAGATTAGCACACCATCCAGAGAACATTTGGCACATGTTAGATATAAAAGACCTACAAAATCGCCCAACATATTGTATGTTGACTACAGCACATAACATAACCATAGATAACCTCAACATAAGAAACACTGTTGCTTGAAATCGGCAACTTGATGCATGTACAACCATCTGCATTCAGAAAAATAGACATACATTAGATTCAGGGCTAATACTGAGGTCAGAATTATACAGATTATAGAGGAAATAGTTATTCGTTTCGGTTGATTTATTCATTATGCATACAGTGCAAAATTGAGATGTATAAATACCAAAGTGCAGTTAAGTTAGTTTAGTGTAGTTTTACTACTGAAGATGGCAACTTAGTTGTCGAAATGTGTATTTAATGCTAATAGTGTTAGTGTGGTGTTGAAGAACATTTTCGAAAAGATTTATTATATTAGGAGATAGTCAAGTGAAAAGTTCAACTATAGGTATATTATTGTAAGACTATCTGAACGATCACTGCACTGCATACCATTTCTTATCCAAGCGCAATATTTCAGAAAATCTCTCACAGAGCAACTTTAGCCGTGTATATCTCTCAAAATGATTGTATGATATGTTTGAAGCAGATTTAAATGCTATATTAAAAACAACAAAAAAACCTTAAGGAAAAGTGTCCAATATCACTGAACAGATTGTAGAAATTCGAGCGGTTTTACATTCTATGTAATACCAACTAACATGATTGAGAATGGTAGCAGCCTGGCGGAGGTAGCAACCAAGCATTCGACGAAAGTCGATAAAGTGCCATGCTCTATCGTGAAGCATTGAAGTTTCATTTGTCTTTAGCACTTTGCACGCTTTTGAAATACGCAAACTCTATGGCCTCAAGAAGCAAGTGGTCTTTCTACAGCACTGTCAGCTATCGTTAATGAGATTAGTAATTGACCGGCTGTGTAGCGCAGTGCCTAGCGCGCTCGCTTCACAGTCTGGGGGTACCGGATTCGAATCCGGTGCGTTCTTTCTGAATTTAGTTTTCTGTAATTTCCCAAATTCCACGGCAAATGCGGAAAGATAACATCTTAGGTCGGTCTACAGCCGCAGGCGTAATAATAACTCATGGCCAGCCGATGCCCCCTGTAATTGGCGCAAGCTGTTGGGGGATGCTAAGGCATGAATTATTATTATTATTATTATTATATAATGCGAATGATCTTACACTACATCTTACATTTACATTATAAAGTGTTATGCCAGGCTTCATGCTCCTACAGGCACCACTTAAAAGTGACATACATTTGACAATACTACATATACTTGCATACTATCGTAATAGTAGATACAATATTCGTCAAACATGTCCTGACAAACATGAAAAAGGGCAGAACTTGCACAAAATTGAAAGCTGCAGCAATATTGATTTAGGTTAATATCAGAATTTTGATTGAAATCAAATATTCACTGGATCTCTTGGTGCCGAAGTGGAACACTAATTCACTATCACCCACAGCACACCAAACAGTTGGATAGTTGCCAACGCATTTCGACAGCAATGCTGTCATTATGAATGCGATAATAAAACTAAACTGATATTGAAATCAAGTTAAAATACAAACACATTGTCCTGCAACGTTGTCAATATGTTTCTCATTACAGTATCCTAACAAAGATATGTTGAAAAAAAGATTCCAAAATCAAACAGTTTACGGCAAAATAATCGACAAGAACACCTATCAAATAACACAAACGCTTATTAAGACGCATGAAGAAGCATGGTACAATATTTTACCATTTAGATTTTCTCCACTTTTAACTTTACACAAAAATTAAGGAATATTCCGACAAACATTTTTCGACAGTTGTAAATAATTACCAGTTAGGTGTTTTATGTTTGATTTATTATATTGACTTATTCTAGGTATTTAACATTTTGACAATGTCTATGTCCAGGACACAAAAACTATCATTACCAATTACCCGTTAAATTTAATCCATTTTCTGACGGGATGATTAACTTTTTCGGTCTTTCGATTGCCGAAAGTAAATCGCCTTCTGTTATCAATGTTTCTACGATTGGCTTCTATCGTGCTAGAAATGTTCTTTAATTTAGGCCAATTTATTCGAACCACTGTTTTTTCTTTTTGAATTTGAGTTCAGTTTTGATTATTATATTATATATTGTTTTATAAATAAGATAATAAAAAAGTAGCAAAAGCATCTAAACTTAACACCTAAGTACATAGGTTAAGTACATATTTTAGGGAAATTAATATACTCCTGAATGTAAACGGGTTTCTTCTTATTGAAAGAAATGTAAAACGATTCGTTACTTCGTGTTCCGCAATAGAAATATCACTACCATCTAACGTATGCTGTTAATAGAACGAACATATAATCCTTCTTAATAAAAGATTCGAATCAAGTTACTTGTCCAAACAGTTGCTCTTACAGGAATAGCAAAGCTCTTAATCCGGTCATTAAACATCAAATGAGACGTCCAAGAATCGAGTTTTGTTTTAGTCGTTTCCAACAAAAAACGAAAACAATTTAAGATCAAAAGACGTCCGGTGTCTTGATGACAGCATAGGAAATTAGGTAAATATTACAATACATGTAAAGTTAGTAGTTGGCATAGGAACGTATAGCTGTACATAAATTATGTATATGGGTTATTCATTCATAAACTCGCGTATTTTCTTTTTATTCTTGGATGTATAACAAATATGTAGAACAGTTTTTATAGTAAACATAATATAAACACAATAATAGAATTAGAAAACTTAAAATAAATAGACAATAATTCAATAAATATTATTATTAGTAGCTGCTAGCGTAATTGGTCATTTCACGAACTGACTAGACATTTCATGAAACGCTGACGCTTTATGTAATTGCACAATATTTCACTAGATGTCTGATATTTTTGGACGTTATGTGAAATGCAAAATCGTTTTGGACTACTAATGAAAATTTACGCCCAACACACCAACAGCTCTACAAGTCAAACTGTCACAAACTAAGTTCCAGAAGAGGACGACGGCTCTTTTGAATTTATTATAAAAATAATTCAGGATACTAATGAGGACTAATTAGGAAGCATGCCTTCTTCTCCTGATGTTCCTAGATCTCAGTCAGGTGAAACAAAAAATAATGAGACTTGTGATTGACAAAACACCGATAAGCGCCTTAACAATGCAGAACTTCTTCCAGGTGAGTAAACCTAAGGAACGCAGGTACAAAATGTAAACAAAAACGTTCATTCTAGGTTTTTTTTAAAACAAAAATGTCCCACAAAAGGCTTTACATCTAATAGACAGTGCTCCTAGCCATCCTACTGAAGAGGAGCTAAAAACTGAAGACGGAAACATTTTACAATGTTTCTACCTACTAACGTCACAAGTCTAATTCAACCTATGGATCAAAACATCATTAGATTGACGAAATTGTTCTATAGAAAAAATTTACTGTCTTCAGTAATAGAAAAAAAACCTGAGAATATTGTATAAGGCATGAAGAGCGTTACGCTGGCTGATGCTTCAAAACATTTGTCTGCTGCTTGGCATAGTGTAAGTCCATGTACGATTTGCAAATGCTGGAAACGTCTTTTGGAGGAGGATTATGCAAATTCGGATAATGAAGATTCATTACCTCTAAGCATTATAAGAGACAGGGTCATGCAAGAAAAAATATGGTCTGTTCGCGTGTTACAGAAGAGATTTGAGACCAGCTAACTAAATCTGTGAATGTAAGACCTGATCCATTTCGCTCTAATTTTTATTACTCATTTGTGTCTTAATTTTTTAGCAACCAATTACTGAAATGGAGATTTTGGAATGGAATGACGACGCTGTGGTCATATCCGATGCACAAACTAACTCGGATGATGATGCTGAAGTAACCGATGGTTCTATTGGATCAAAACCTAAAAATCTTGTATCAACTTCTACGGCAACCGAAAGTATTCATACTGTCATTGCATGGGCGACTTCCATTGGCGACATACAGGCGTCTGATGTAGCTGTAGTAAGAAAATGCGCGAAAAAGCAATGCAAATGAAACGCGAGGAAAGACTAAAACAGACAAAAATAAGGAATTTTTTACAAACACGTACTCGTAAATTGTATTTTTTATTATCAAGTTATCACTGTATTTCTTTCTCATTATACATGTATTACATATATTTAGTTACCAGTTGTGTCATTTTGTGACTACATACATATATGTATTTGTCTACATCCCTATTATGTGAACAGCCCGAATATGTGCACACTCTTGGTTTTAATTAGTTCACATAATCGCGAGTCTACTGTAGTTGGACGTGTCTAGGCTTTAGACCAAGACAAAAATTCAGTTTCTCAAAAGTATTAAAAGTTTTACACTAATTAATTTATTAATAATCTAGTTGTTTATGTGTCTTCGTATAAAGTTAAACACTATCTACGATTTTGATTTGATTGAACACCATCAGGTCTTTACATCATCCCCCTAACACCGCGGCCTATGACCTATTGTATTATTCGGTGCCTAGTGACGTCCCTAACATAAACATGTTACTTCCTTTTAGTAAGTTTAATAGCATATGTGGTAAATCTCTTTCTGATAGACCTGTTAGTAGGATAGTTGGTTGTAGCAATGACAGACTCCCTTGTTCTAATACAACACATTCAAATACAGCGTAATAGGCTGTCTCCTCTTCCTGATTGCACAGTCTATAAATAGCTTCATCTTTAGAGATGTAAATTCTATGCAGATATTCGTTTAGACAGCCCTGTACTGTTACCAGACTCCTCACTGTTCTAAACTGTACAGGGTTAAGAGCCAGCATGTCTGCTGTTAAATGCTGAGATGGCTGTTCCATCATTCGTTTGCTATGTAACTGCCCTTCAACGTTGTTCCAGTGTGCCTAGTGTGTTTTTGTAATCCACTAAACCACTGCAGTGAATGCAGTCTTTATTATTGGCAACCCCGTTTCTGGTCCAGTGAATATTGTTGTAGAGCCTTTTCTTGCCAGCTTGTCTACTAATTCCTCGCCTAGTATGCGCTCATGCCGCGGCACCCGCACAAAAGTAACTTGTGTTTTGCCAGGGTTCTTAGATTTTACAGGCAGTCCCAAACTAGATTTGAGGTTATCTGAATAAATGCTAATGGTTTTAGCGCCACCTAACTATTCGATAGGATATTAATCAGCTGACCATTAGGTTGTTCTTCAATGCCCTTCTGGCACATATCTCACTTGCTACTATGTCCTTTCGTGAGCGGTGGTATATTACCGTATCATGTATTCTTCATGGTTTCACCATATATACCTGCTCTAGAACCCCCTGTCGTTCTCTTTGACCCGTCTGCGTACCAGATCTAGGTTCGGATTCCAAGTTTCTGTTTTACTCTCCACTTATCCCAATGTAGGCAAACCTTGAAGAGTTTGTCGAAAGAGAGCTTGGGAGTCGTTGTGTCACAGCCCGTATCAAAGATACTCTACATCTACGATTCGAGAAAGCCAATTTTCCATTTTACATAAAGACTTGGCTTAACATGCAACTGGTAATTTTATCGTTGATTTAGGTACTCGTTCCATTATTTAGTTTATGGAAGTTTTTGTTTGAAGATAATTTGTTCCACAGGTAAGTAGAAACTTTTCTAGTATTAGAGGAGAGAATTTAAAATATCAAGCAACAAGAATATTATCTAGACTAGCAACGAATAGTATATTCGGCCGAATACCGAATATTCTGCGGACTTCATCGCCGAAAATTAGGCAAAAGTATTCGCCTGGCGCATGAACGAGAAAAAAAGGAGTAAACTACTACCTGAAAATGTGGAGAAATTAGTCTTTCTGAACCATAATTTTCCACTTCTAAATTTTCATTAGGTAATTCAAGTGCATAGTGTATTTTTATGACCTTTTTGTACTTATCTTATTTTTCTACTCTCATTCGAATAAATTTGGTCTTTATTCGAATTAGAGTGTTGTAATTGACCTAGAAGTGAAAAAAATATCAGGAAAATAAGATTATTATAAAATCAATTAGCTGACTACAACAAAACATCTTACTTAAAAGTATTCGGTATACGGCCGAATAGTACCTAGATATTCGGCCGAATAGGATAAAATAGCCGAATCGGCCGAATGCCAAATAGTAGCCGAATATTCGTTGCATGTCTAATATTATCCATTTATCCAATATCTATGTACTTTAGCCAATATAAATTACTATTAGAAACTCATTTAAAGTGCTTCATTCGAGATGCTAACAGTGGACCAAGAAAGCAGCCGTGACAACGATAAATACTATTGCTAACAAAATTTTGGTGACCAATTAATAATACTATAGTGTCACAATCCACAATTTTGCAAACGTATTCCCAAACAAATAGCGTCAATAATTATGACAAAAAATAAATAATGAATTTGTGATGCAATTCATTCAAATTATTTTGAACTATTTTTCTAAATAAAAATACTGCTTTGAATGATGTTATTGCATTTATTAGCCATATATGTACCTAAATGCAATTATAGAATGTTGCATCCTGTAGTACAAATTTATGTTTTCAGTTTAACGTTTGCTCTTTGAGTCGATTTTCTTCCAGGGCGAAACCGTATTTATGTCTAGTTGCTCAATTCATTTAATATCCGGTATCTTATTTGCGATTTTAGTATATTTTGTAGTCTTTTATAACTTTTTAATGGTTGAATACGTAATCTCATATAAAATACAGATTTAAGAAGCCATACATATATAAAATTCCCAGTTGTGAGCTACTCCTTGTAAGGAAAACTTCATCATTTAATTTTTTAATAAGTTAAATTGAAATTATTGCATAGATACATATCTCTTTCAGGAAATTGATGGAAGTTGACATAAACAGTTCTCACTTCTCTCCGCCTAACTACTCATTAAGATTCATGTCCACGTGTAAAAACTTGACATAAAGCCTCACAGATATCCATTAGTAAACACTCAGTGAAGGGTAAAATCAAAATATCCAGTACTGGTTGCGTGGTACTCAAGTGATAAAATATGTTATGCGACTAGCTTTTAACTTTAGTTAATGAATTTAACAGTGAGAGTCACGATGAAAGTTACGATACGCGATCCATCGTAACTTTCCACATCTCCACCACATTTTCGTTATATTTAGTTATCTATTGGGATTCCAATACAGTTCTATAGATAATCTTTAAATTACTTCCCTGTATAAATATTTCCTATAACAGAAACATCAGCGTAACGATCACATGTTAAATGGATATGTGTATTTGTTCTTAATTTACGATTACTTTGTTATTGCTTATTTAATAAACGTCTGCGATGATGTATTTATTGAAATGCAAGAATGTAAAACGCCCACAAATGCTTATGTAAGTATGGTCTGTAAAGTCGAAACTTAAATATTTGGAAAAAGAGGTTGTCGATATCGATTTCACGATTTCATATCGCATTGGTGCGAACGCAAACAAAAGATATACGTAAGATAAAAACGAGCAAGCGAGAGTTAAGTGCTTCAAGTTTGACTGCTTTTCGCCGCGCCATCAATATACATGTTATATCTAGTCCTGTATCGATAGGAGCAAACAACCGCCGTATAGCGTTTATTAGGCGACATCCATTAGCAATCGACCGAGCACACCGTATCACTAGAACGGCGAGGTTTTGTAAATACGAAAAAATACACGGAATTCATGTGATGACGACAACCTACCTAGTACCTACTACATACATGCAGAGTAAAAGAAACGACGAACAGGACGACGAAAACTCTACACCTATTTACCATTGCCGAGTGAGCCAAAGGCGCATAACAGATACGTTGTATTACACACACCGATACCAGTTTCAGAAGAGATGAAAAGACTTTTTTAAAGTCACCAGATGAAAGCCGTTCGGATATTATGAAGCTTGTCCGTACGAACAACGGCCGGGTCGGTCGTTGTTCCATTGGAATCCTGGGCCGAGTTCGGCCGCGTCGAGTCATGTCGCGGCAGCGTTGAGCCGGTCGATGCGGAGGTCCTTGTCCCCCTCATTTCCTCCCGTACCCCTCACATTCTATCGTCTCGATCTAACACACCGCCCGGCTGTCAATCCCGTATACTGCGATGGTTCTCTTTCCCTCTCGCACAGCGAGACAAATTAATTGGCATATCATACTGTCTTGAAGAGTATATGTAAAGGAAGTTGCATATAACGAATGCTTTAAACATCTAGAATTTTTATGCTTCGGTATTTGTCTATGATAACACTGTTTATGTTAAAAGTATATAATTTGTTTTATAAATGCCTTATTATGAGTTGGTAATTATGTGAGTAACGTTATTCAACAGTGTGAATATTTAAATAAACGCAATCATTATTATAGCATGGCAATAGTTGCTCGTATTAGGCATTATTTATTATTCATTAGGACATAGTAGCAGCCGTCATACTCTACTAATTATTAATTTGATAAATCATCGTCGAAGCAAATTATCAGGGCAATGATTTTAGGATAAAATTCGTAGTTCATCGTTCTGAACTGCAGAAGTTCAATATTTTATCAATGTAAGAATGTTAGGTATGTAGTTTAAATTTGACAAAATGGCATCTCAATGTTTGTCGTTAAGACATTTTCTAAATTGTTTTTTCTGTTTTCGGATTTTTGTTTTAATGGTTTAATTAACTTACCGAACAAGCTTGATAATTGTTGACAAGAGATCAAACGTCGGCTTTGAAATCTGTAACAACCATTTCAGATTTCTAAAATGAGTGCACGTAAATATTTACTCTTGACATAATATGCGTTCCAGGAAATTTAGTACTCTAAAAAAGTCACTAAATTGTACAAAAATTGTTCATGATCGTCGCTATCATTATTTCGTATTTGTGTATTTGTATTTTTTGCGTTAAAATAATGTCGTATATATTTCTGAATAAGTAGTTCTTTTTAGAGCTCATTACCTAAGTAGTCTGGTAAAATTATTTGTAAGTAATCCTTTCCACAATACCCCTTATA
The DNA here is from genome assembly GCA_004785975.1 of Popillia japonica. Taxonomy (NCBI): domain Eukaryota; kingdom Metazoa; phylum Arthropoda; class Insecta; order Coleoptera; family Scarabaeidae; genus Popillia; species Popillia japonica. Next base: position 39,222 of record ML219351.1, on the reverse strand, counting down.
CAAGTAATTAATTTTAAAATTTCAAGGAATGCAATGCTATTTACACTAGAACAAAGTGTTTTCTTATTGATGGTGCATTTTCGTGGTGGGATCAAAAAACAGGACGAAATATGGGTGTACTCTCCACAATCTTGTTTCGATCAATTTTCTGAAGAATATCCCCAAGTAAATATTGATTAAGAAATCTTGGGCCACCAGAAACGTTATATATAAATTTATTGAAAAAAAAACACTGTATTTGTAAGGGAAAGTCTACAGGAAGACCTAGTATGTTAACTGAACCAGTCATTGATGACATCCAGAGACGTATTGACCAGAGTTTAACAAAATCATTATGGAAATTATCAGCACAAACAGGTAATTGTAACAAAGTGTACAAAAAATACATATTTTTTACACTCTAACCTTCTGAATTTATCGGCGACAAGTTGTTCAAAAGTGCAGAAGAAAAAATTGCTATGCACCCATATAAGGTTTCCGTTATGTCCATACTGCATGCACAAGATCTTATACTTAGGTGAGCCTGTTATAGATGGCTTAATTAACATTTAAAGAACGTTGTCTTAAAGTACACTTTCTTTACTGAGGAAGTATTATTTCACTTATCTTAACACTAATTCGCAAAGTTATGGGGAACGGAAAACCCTCATAACTTTGTTGAAAAAGAACTACGCCCGACTAAAGTAGATGCATGCGTTGCATTATCACGACGAAGAATTATAGGGTGCATTTTCTTCCAGCGCACAGTGAGAGCTGATAGATATAGTGCAGATATTCTACAGCCATTTGTTGAGCAACTATTTGACCATGAACTAACAAAGGAATATTTTCAACATTAGATTTTTTGAAACAATTTTATGATAACTCAATAATTAGCCCTGAATTGTGACCTCGTCGCTATCCCGATCTGACTCCTCCGGATTATTACCTATTTGGAAAATTCAAAACATTTACAGCAATCCAGATGAAAAGTAATCGACCATGAAATATGGGCAGTAGGTAACTGAAGAAGGATAACATCGTGTATTTGACAGCATGAATCGAAAAAGAATTTATGTTTAGAAAATAATGGGGCTCACATGCAACATTTTTTATAACTGCAAATTAAAATTATAAAAACATAATTGCGGGATCGGTTTTATTTACATTACATAGGACATTGCGCAACTCTCACGTACGAACACCAACAAAGGACCTATGACCCAGGAAGTTGGTGGTTTTATTAAAGTTATTTTGTTCTTCTAAACCATTTTGCTGCGTTTTATTGTTTATACCTTACTTAAATCACCGGCTAAACTCACATAAAATTATATACCTGCCTAGTTATAAATCCTACACTAGACGTTAGTAGATTACTTTTCAATAGTTTAACACATGACTGACATGGGTTGTCAAAGTAAAAGATTTTAAATGTACGCCTACGAGATTTTCAAATTGCCAAATATTTTAAACTGAAAAGGTCTGATGACCACGTGCAATTATTTACGTTCCGTATTGTTCTTATCTTCTGTTAAATCACATCTGTACGCAATTTGTGCCTAATAAGGAATACAACACTGTCCAAGATTCAAAAAATAAGATTACTTAACATTATTTTTACCATTTTATATCAACATTACCAATCTTTAATATGTAGGTATATTCTCAAATTGCATTGTACTTATCCTAAGTAGGTACAAAGTGAGTAATCAGATGAGACCACCACACGACCTCAACTTGAGGGATTGCAACATTGCTAAGTGGATAACACAAGCAAATTAAACTGACAGCTATTTTGGCGGTAAATTAAAATGATGTATTAGAATCAAATAAGTTATTTAAGGTAATATCTGATTGGCGTTTGCCATTTGTAGGACGTAAATTTACCCAAAAACTGATCCCCGTTACGAGAATGTGGTCTTCAGATATATATTCCATTTTAGATGCTAACGAGTTGTTTAGCTTGCGGTCAATACACTAATGAAGTATATGCATTATTTCTGTCAGCATCTAGCGTAGCCCCAAATCGATTAATTTCTAGCTAATCTCGGATAATAAGAAAATAATTTCATATTGTTATTGCGGACTGTAATATATCTCAAGCCAGATTGCTTTCAAACAGAAATTCATTGCGAATTATTTATTAAGAACGTTTCAACAGGGCATAGAATGAAAATGCTTTACGTATAATTAACAGTTTTATTTACCGATAAAAGAAATAACAAATGTTGACAGTTTAAAAATCTATATTTTCGGAAGAATGAAGCTCCACAATTTATTTGAATACTTACACTTACTCCACCTTCTCCAAGAGATAAAGCCAACAAATTGTTGACCTAATCTCCCGGGTTCCTCACGCTGACTCACCAATTGTCTCCAGCCACCGAAAAGGTAGAAGGACGCAAAAAGCGAGCCCCAAATATAAATTTTATTATGTACAATTTATGCACGTATTTTTTTCCATGTACTAGTGATAAAGGTTCATACTTCGCTAACTTACAACTTAATACAAAATTATTGAGGCCCCTCCGCTTACCCACCAAGATATAAAGCCAACAAATTGTTGATCTCATTTCCTGGCACCGTCACGCTGAGCCATCAATTGTCCCCCACCACCGAAAAGGTAGAAGAGGTGAGCTCCAAACAAATATTACCTACACTAAAACTGTACCGCTTCGTAGCAGCAATCTCATAATCATTAACTTAGATTTTAGTAAGTAATCCAATAATTGTTAACCTTTACATTAATATAAATTTAAATATTGAACGTAATATTTGCTTAGTTAATCCACCAACAGTGACAACGAAAGATAAAAATACTAATCTTTAACTAAGCAAATATTTTGCAGTAAATTAATCTAAAAAAATATCGTAGATCTCGTATCTAAGAAGAGTAGAGATAGAGTAGAGAAGTTTCTTTCGGAAGTTTCGCTTCGTAAATGTTGGTACAAACTAACTCCGCCGTTAGAAATCGTTGTCGCTTCATCCGTGACCTGTAACAGACTGTAAAACACCCAACAGACCATCACTTTCGCACATTCAGTACACAACCTTACAACACGATCATTCTCACACACTCACCAAATAATCGTACACAGTCATTCATCAAGCACAACATGAAAATAACTTGCACTCCAACATAATCCTCACACGCTCAGTACACAAACACTCAAGAGAATTCGTGTCGTTGTAGAAGAAACGACACGATAAAGAATGCCAGGCAATAATCCAACATGAATACATTGCAGCAGTCATTGATCCCAAATTATAACAATGGAGATACGCAAGATTGGGGCTGCCACATCAATACTCTTGTGGACGCCAAGCACCC
>ML219351.1:0-30912 GCA_004785975.1 Popillia japonica | reverse complement strand
TATAGTCAACCAAGGAATCAAGCACACGAAGAAAGTAACTTGCAATCCCATACATTCAGCAGCCACACACTCAACTCAAGAAACGAAACGACCTTACCCAACATGAATGCTTTACAACAATCGTTGACAATATTTGAAGAAAAATAACAACACAGCATTCATATTGAGTAGTTGGTAACAAAATACCAACTATCCCTATAACGACTGCACGTATTTGTGTGGAGAATTTTGAAGTTAGAAATAACTCAAAAATTGAAACCTTACGGACAGCAATTAAAAAAAATTGCGTGTTCGCATAGCGGGAATAATATAGATAGAAGAAAATTAAATGGGAAAGCCGCACAGATAGAAATACAACAGCGGAAAATACTGTTGTTAGAAAATGAAACCCACGGGCAACGATACGTCCTTCCGCAATAACGGCACGTACCGAAGTGACAATAATAATAAACAAATAGCGGTGGCGAAGGCCATTCGTGACGTCACTTAATCACTTTGTGATTATATTGTTATTAAACAAATAATAAAAAGGACTGTGTAAACATTAAGTGCATATACAGGGCGGTGCATTATCTACTATACAGGGTGGTATAATTAGGTTGTTGTATATATACAGTGTATTAACAGTGTTGTATACAGGGTGGTGCATACTCGCGCTGTATACAGGGTGATATATATATACAGGGTGGTACATACTCGCGGCTGTATACAGGATGATATATATACAGTGTTATATAAGTTTAGCGGTTTATTAAGTTACGAACTTAATAAATTTATCTATACTGCACGGATGTATTTAAAACGATTCGTATAGAAAAATATACGAACATGTTAGGTGGAGTAAATTCAAAATTTAATTTTGCAAAAATTTGTTTAATTCCTTCCGAACAGTGATTCATTTTTAATTACTTATTAAGAACGTTTCTCAAGATGGAATAAAATGAAAATGCTTTACGTATAACCTGAAACATAATATATTAATTTAATCTGCGGTATCACGAGAAAATTTAACTTACTGATGTGAATGTATTCGTGTTCCTTTCGATCATTCCTCCAGCTGATAGATAATTTTCGCGATGGGCTTTCATCATAATAAAAAGCAGGAGCTTTTTATTTTGCAAAGTCCTTTCGTACCATAAGGATTTGTATATAGGACTGGAAATCAAAAAACTTCTTATCGTGTATTTAATAGTGTCGTCAAATGTAGGTAGCACCGCCTTTCTTGTACATCTTCAGTATAACTTCCTTTCCCGGAACAGAGAAATGTTCACGCCTCAAAGTAACACGTTTTCTTGGAGGCGATATTGATAATCCACTTATACTAGACTGTGGATCCATTTTTACCATCAACTAGTATCAACTACAATCGTAGTAGAAACACAAAAAGATAATAGAAAAATATTTAACGAAATATTTACTCAGTCAGCTGTGTCTACAATATGGCGTCTTTAAAGTCTAGCAAATTTGAGCACTGTAAACATGGTCGGCAATAAACCAATCGTAAGCCTATATTTTGGCCGGCTATTTTCGATTAGGTCCTCTTATTAAAAAACAAGGTATAGTATTATAAAAATTACACTATGCGAAACTCTACACTCTGTACTTACTATTACTATTATTGAATAATGCTGTGGATACGTTATACGTGGTTTCACGTATCTGTCTAATATTTTAAAAAATTGTGACTTCAATGTTGTGTTTCTTAGTATTATTACTTCTAACTTAATACTAGTTACATATATCTAGACTTGTCTAGCATCTTTATTACGAAATTTTTAATTACTTTCCATGACTTCCACAGCTTTACTGTTGCCTTCCTTCATATTTTGAATCAATCCTACAATTGTATAAGGAATTGTTTTGCTGTCAGGCTCTCAACTTCATCATTTTCCAGTGTACTGAAAATAATATATTGATATGAAGCCAATGTAATACTTGTTGATTCAATTACAACTTCTAAATGGAGACTGTGAGTCAACATTGACACCTCTCTAGTAAAAGGGATACTGCCCCGTATATATACATCGATTGGCATAGAAGAAAATTAAATTTATTGCAATAACAAGTTTTTAAGCCGATCACAGAGAGCTAGGTGTAGTGAGTATGGAGGATGAGACGAAGCATTCCCGTCGTGGAAAAGCACTTTTTTCCGCTGCAAATGAGGCCATCTCTCCTTCAATACTGCATCGAATTGGGTCAATAAATCGCTGTAGTATTGCTTCGTGACTGTCCTTCCCTGCTGCAGATAGTCAATAAGGATATGACACCTTAGGAATCCAAACAATGGTCGCCATGACCTCGCCGATGAAACAGTCTTTACTTTCTTCGGAGCCGATTCGCCCGGAAAAGTCCACTGATTCGACTGTTCTTTGGTCTTCGATATGTAGTGGTGGATCCAAGTCTCATCCACAGTTGCGAACGCTCTTTGAGCTTCATGAATCTTATTGACCAGTTCATCGTTGATAGCGGTTTTTGGACGTCCACTGCGGGGTTCGCCACCTGTGCTTGTGCGGCTACGATTAAACTCACTCACCCAGAAGCTGATGGTCGAAAATGATGGAGTAGTTCCGCCATGAACCTCTAGCAAAATATTTCGAATTTCCGTTGCCATTTTTCCACCCATACAGAAGTGTTTTAATGAAATTCGATTTTATCCATTTTTGCAAAAGCACTTGACTTGGTACACAAAACACACTCTTAAACAACAACTATTCAGAGTAAGCGTCTAAAATTTAGAAAGTTGCCATAAAAAAGGTTGCTCTTGCCAACCAATAAATCCACTTCTTCCACTTCAACCTCCGTGCGACATCTCTTGCTAATTCCGGAAACATTTCAGGTCGCCCTTGTATAAGGATGCAAGAATAGATACACGCGGATATATTCTATACATCTCGAAAAGAATAAATAAACATTTTGCTGTGCATTGCATCTGTCTGTTGCGGAAATAAGACGACCAATATTCTTTTTTTTTATTTAATTTATTTAACAAAAAATCAACTGTTATTGTACATTTGTATGTATGTACAAACATATATCCATTGCAAGTATTCTCGCAATTTAGCGGGATATTTCAGCAATTGCTTAAACAACTTGTAATATTTACCGCACCTGCTGCTTAATTCAGCAATTGGATGGAGGTCCATACATTTCTGGAAAGATATATCTTCACAGAGAAGACGAATACGATAATTTGTTGTAAACAGCATAATTAACTAACGGCTGTAGAAGAAAAAATATTTACCAGCAGTAGCATGGCAACTTAAATTGCCTACCAATTTGCCCATTGCGAATCCGATACTTATTGAAAAAATTGACGCAGCTTGTCGCTCGCTAGCCTGACGGTCATAGCGCGACGCCCTTTTTAATTCGACGACTACGCTCTACGTATTCTGTAAGATATGCCACCATCTCAATCAGCAGAGTACACGTAGTTGCATAACCTATTACAATCAGTTACTTAGTACATACATTATTTTTATACTCATGCCTAAATTGATAATAAAAACTAGTTAATAAACTAATTAACTAGGCAATAAATTTGGATTTGTAACTGTCATTAAACATTTTATAAATATGTAGATTCCTATACAAACTTCAAAAAATATGAACTAGTCAAAAGGCTCTAACTTTCACATGTAATACTTATCTTGTTTCAGTCTCTCATTCTAACGCATAAAATGTTGTTATATATTTCATAAATATTTGACAAAAACGGCTGGATAATCGCAGTTAGCCTAACGATGTGAGAGTTTCCATGAGTCCGCGGTTCGATTCTGCTAAGGGACAATGGCATGTAACACTCACAACTTTACAAACACGTGCACTGAAAATAATCGCACAGTTGGAGTTAGAAACAATAACCAAATCTTTTAGTGTTAAAAGTTATTTTACTGGAAAAAAATAATTATTATTTCTCGGCGCAATTCCTTCACAAGTGTACACATAAATTAACCTATGAGTTTCTAATTTCTTCAAGACATCCAAAAAGTAATCGTTCCCAAACTCTACAAGTGCCAATTTAAGTGATTAAAATTAAAATTTTTCAGTCTTCGGTCAAAAGTGTTAAAATTAATTATAAAATACTATGTTTGATGCGCGAAAAGTTTCCTGACATTACGTTTTATACTACATATTATATTCGTTTTATATTATAATATTACAATTATTTCGAGTGCACCCTGAGTTTTTTCAAATTTTGTTACGATGAAACAAAAATCTTCGTTATCAAAGAATGTTTAAATTTGATCTTTTTTACTATTTGGTAGTTGTAGAGAAACTTTAGTGACTGACATTAATGTCTCCGAATATTTTTTGTCAACCAATACCACTTACTTATAACATGTCGATTATTATGTATTATGTATGTGCATACTTACATATACCTTTCTATTTTGCTTCCAATTTATGAATGTAACAAAGGTATAGCTATGGTACATTTGCCTGTTTACATTGCACTACGTAGCGTCAATTGCATCCAGATATCGATGATGCGCTGTTTCGTTATAATGTCAGGGTCCTTTAATAGGATTATCAAAAGAAGAGTGGGAAGTATGGAGAAATCATAAACATCTGGAGGAATAGCATATAGTGTGCTCGCTAGGTTAGGTGAGAATGGTGGGTGGTTAATCAGCTCGAAACCTGCATTATTAATTGCACTTAACAAAACAAAGTTCTTATCCACTGGAGCATTATCCTGATGAAACAAAATTCCACCCCCCAACTTTCTTCTTCTTTGTTCTTTGATACAACTACAAACTTGATTAATAAGTGTAGCATACTATTGACCCATGATTATATGTCCTCGTTCCAGGTAATCAATGATAAAATTCTCTTGATGTCCCAGAAAATGCTGACCATAATCTTACTCACCGAAAATTTGACTATAAACTTGCGTGGTGGTGAAGATCCTTGACGTCGCCGCCTTGATTTGGACTCTACTCGGGATCCAAGTGGTGAGCTCAAATTTCATCAACGGTAACAAAGCGATCCAATAATTTTTTCGGATCCCTGTTAAACAATTTTAAATTTGCATCAAGTCGCGACTCTCTCTCTCTCGCTTTTATTCGTGTATCTTCATTCGGGACACTTTATGCAGTCCCAAATAGTCATTGATTATTGTTCCGTTCTATTGATTATTATACCTTTCGGAAAGCCTATTATCTTTGCGAAACCGCTAGTAGGTAATCGACGATCTTGTTTAATCAAGTCACAGAAACGATCAACATTTTTCCAACCAATTCTTCACCACCTGATATGAAGGCACATCATCCCCAAATACACTTACAATATCATCATAAATTTGTTGTGACGCTAAACCTTTCTTTCGTTTCTTTTTTTGCATTTTTCAAAATATTTTGGAATATGCCACCCGCCAAAATGTTTCAACACTTCAAAATTTATTCTTGTCTGTAGAAGTTAGTAAGTATATGGAATTATATTTCCAAGTTTATTTACTTACCGTGTGGCATTAAGATGCATCAACAAATTACAATTAAGAAGAAAGTTACAGGCCTCTAGGTTACAATCAAGATTACAAACACACATTTAAAAATCAATATAGGCGGTATTGTGTCGAATAAATTTTTATCAACGCTGATTTAGAGTAGCCTTCCTAGTGTCTACATGTCACTGACAACAACGCAATAGGTCTGTGATTCTTATAGGTGAGTTTGTTGGTTTCCCTGGTTTGAGTGAGCCCTTATGGGGATTGTTGGATTTGTTCGTTGATATAGTTCACAATTCCCATGTGGAAGCGAACTAACTAAACTAACTAATCGTGTCTGTCAAGTTCGAGCTGAATATAAAATACTTCCAGTAACCATCACCAGTATACTGCTCTTCAATACATATACGATACTCATTTACCAAGGCATTACAATCCCTCCGTATTAATATACCCATCACAACCGACACAATGGTCTGGCTAAATATGAGAACTCGTTTTGTCGAACTCTGTATAATAGAGCCAAACACATGAAAGTTTAACGTTGAATGAAAAACAGAAAATAGTATGAAAATCTTAGCGTATGAAATGCAAAAAAGGCTGCTGTAATGAAACTGGTCAATGGAGAAACAAATCTGATTGAGAGTGGAAATGGTTCTTGTTTACGCAACAAAGTAAAGTATTTCCAATAATCATAAAGACGCCAGGTATGCTAATATGTGACAAATTAATGCATATTTGTTTTGTTGAATGTGCAAAACGAAACGTTAAAAAACGCTAGCGCGCATATCACATCCATCCAATACAACGTTGCGATAAATACAATGTTACTAATGTCAATATTTATGATGCGAGAGATTCAATAAATAAATATTTAAGAACTTATTTATGAGTGTTTCACAAGTGCTTGCCACATTAGCACATATGTAAGTCACTTGTTAAAGTGCTAGATGATTGATTCAATTTTCTCTCTGTGCTATGAGTACGAAACAAAGTTCTGTTGATGAAAATTGCGTTATACCAAGAAACAGTCTATGACTATTGGACGGTTTCACAGGAAATCTCGTTAATTTAAATATTTAGACTGTGTATGTTAACAAATGTATTTACTCCTATTTACGTTCGATATTTGAACAATATTGTGTGGCTAATTCTTTAGACCGAAATAAATGAAAATTGTAAATTTACTGTCCTTTTCAAATCAGCTACAATCTTGGAGGATTATGTACTTGGTAAATAAAAGCGTCGGTTTAAAACAAATTGTATGACCATCGCGGCAATATTCACATTTAACTTAGCGTAGCTGGTGCATTATACATTTTTTAGTACCTATTAAATTGCAGGATAAAACATCAATTCAGTGACGAAATCTGAAGACATAATAAATATCTTTGGTCGCAATTAAAAAGGAACCTCAATTTTTAAGTGTGTACGCCTGAGGAAGAAACTAAGTTAAAGAGAGAGAGAGAGAATGTTGATATGTACTTAGTTGATACCATAAGTAGGTTCAATAAAGATGCCGCCGCGCCGGTTACAGTGCACTTTTCAGCATAATTGCATGATCTGCAGTAGTCTGTGCACGTTAGTGTGACGTTAGTAAAAATGACAATTTTGACATACCCATCACAATTATAGAGCAATTTTATCTAAAACTAAGTTTAAGTAAGCAATGTATAAAGTGCCAACATTTCATTTCGGAATTATAGAACGGTTTGCGAATATACCTCGCATAAAAATCAACTGCATAGTAGTAATAGTAGGAGGCACACTGTTCTTTAGCGGATGGTGGATAATGATAGACCTGATGGCCGTGTATCCTGATGTACTACATAAGAAAAAAGTTTACTGCGTGCCGGGGGTATTCGCAACATTAGCAATGTTAATAGTCAACATTGTGCCTTTAAATATTATCAGAAATAATTATATGACTGATGACAAATGCAGAGTTCTTCTGGCAACATTTATTTTATTTCTAGGTTTACTTATGGCATTTGGCTCCTTAATTGGTGCTTCATACATTTTAATACATGATTACTTGTTAGAAGAAAACGATATCCTCTGGCCAGGATTTGCCTTATTTTTACAAAACTTTTTTGTATTTATCGCTAATTTTATTATAAAATTCGGTACTAAAAGCGAAGCTTTTTGAGATGTTTTCTGATGTATTGTATGGAGTTACGTCATTATAGATGTGAATAATATATTCAATATTTTTGATTTGGTCTCTTCTATTATTAATTAAACAATTTTTGCACGTCGATAAATGATGTATTTAATCGAATTTTAATAATCTTGTGTAGTTAATTTTCAGTGACAAATAGATATGTTTACTTTTACTGCAACCGTCGCAAAGGAAAAAGATAGAACTATTTGTATCTACTAAGTTAGTGCTAAGACGATTTCCTTATTTCAGGCGACAGTATTTTTCAAGTTCGTAATAAATAATTAAGACCGTCTTTGAGATTGGCGTTCTGGTGCAAACCAAAATTTGCCATCCAATATTACAAGCAAATTCAATCCTTTGTATACACGATTGAAGAACATTGTATTTCGAAACATCTCAGACTTTGCATATAATCTGTCATCACTATAATGTTGAGAATCCTGTTGTCAAATGAATCGTCAATACGATCTGACAACTGTTTGTACATCAGGCATATTCTTCATTTAACATCATAGTCCTACTGAACTATTACTTGCATTGATCGCTGAAAGACTGGTAGGCGAACAAAATTTATAACAATTTCAAAAACTTAGTGGCCGATGTAAAAGCACAGACCGCTTCCAAGGACCATGAGCTTTTATCTACGAAATCAATCGTTAATCAATCAAATTAAATTTATTCCCTAAAAATGTTTTGAAAATGGCGGCACTTCCGCAACTACCACAGACGGACATCAACCGTTGCCATTTTTTTAGGGTAAATTTGACGAAATCTGGATGTTACTACATATTATATAAATATGTACATATTTGAAACTTAATTCTTTGATGATCCATTTTATCTTGAATATTCTGAAGTAGAATTAAATTCTACGCTGAACTGTATTAACATTCCCAAACTGTTACTGAAGTTTTTGTCACAGTTTGAAAAAAAAATGCATAACAAGCCATGAAAATGTCAACAAACGTTCTTATTAGCAACTGTCCGCATAACTTTTCATATTTAGTTTTGCTGTGTCCATTGATATACAAATTGGCAATTATTCAAACAATTTCAATTTCCTATGTGCGGCAGAAAGAACTCCCCGATTTGAGAAGCGGTGTGCAGCCGGTAGCGACAGAATATAGTTGTAGGCAGCACATTCTTGAATAGCAGCAGATGGGTTATTTTCAGTGTACATTATGGCATGATCATGTGAACATCGCGCGTTTCTCGTCGAGGCGTTTATTGAAAATGGTGGAGGCCCATTGAAATTTGTTAAGACATGCTTTGCATCGTTTAACGAGATGTTGTAATTTTTTCAGGCAAGGCACATTTTCATTTGCCAAGTGCAATAAATAGATAAAATTACAAGTATTGCTCCGAAAACAACCTTCAGGAACTTAATGACCATTCAATAGTCTCAAAGTAATAGTGTGGTGTACCGTTATTAATTCTGGTGTAATTGGTCCGTAGTCATTTAAATAAAAATGGTAGAAGTGATATAGTAAACAACAATCGATACTGTCTTGTTCTCCGGGACTTCCTACACTGATTAAGGAGAACCCTATAGCCAAAATTTCTGCTTTGCCATGTCTAGGCGGTGGCCAATACTCAAGCATGACGCTCCCAGAAGTGAACGCCATCCCGAAGACACTATTCATACGAGCCCAACACCATCCAGAGCGGACCGGCTAGTCCGGCGGGCTCCACTTCCCCTCTTAGACAAGTTCCCTTGTTAGCGTTCCCCTACTAAGATACTCTCGTCATGCCTGTTACCCTACCCGCTATAGGTAGGGAAGCGATAGTGCAGCTGCAGAGTTCGCAGGGCAAGTACCGTAGTGTACCGCACATTACCCACCATATACCGGTCGTTTTGAGTCATAGGATATTTAAAGCCGGGAAGAGGTGAAGGGAGCTACGTCCCCACCAATATTGTAGAGCACACCGTTCATAGACTCATACGCGTCCCCACTTCTTAGCGAATTTTCATACCCCTTACCTCTTCACGGCTTTATTTATCCTATTTCTCAAAACGACCGGTATACCGGCGGTTAAGCGGGCGGACGAAGTCCTTCCCTATAGTCTGTGATACTCCCGCCACATTCACATCCAGAGATAGTGTAGCTGCAGAATTTTACAGGTAAACACCATAAGGTGAACCTATACCACTAGCGTGACTTCATAAAGCGAAAACTAAGCGAACTGTTTAATGATTTTGCAAATGTATGGTTCATCTCTTTGCGTGATGATATCAACACTCTGATTCTGTCCAAAAGTATACCAACATCGCCATCGAGGAAATGATAAGAAGGATGATAGGAAGTAGAAACAAGCCGACATGACTCGGTGAATAACGAACAACTTCCGACAATATCTCAACAAATGAGTCAACAATGGAGGCGTCATAAGAGTGTAGTATTTAAAATACCTACATTAATATGGCGTACCTACTCTTAAACGGCATTATGTGTCTTCTTAAATAATAATAAATAAGATTCTTAACTTTCTTAATAGGAGAGTTCTTTCTGCTGCACCTTGTATAATGCGCTAATTCTAAAAATGGCATCAGAAACACATCCGTTAAAAAAAAATCTTCTGCACATATTCATAAGCTTGGTCATTGTTAAGTGATTATACTGCATCGATATTATATGATTAAACGGTAAGCATAAAATCTAACTTTCAGTTTTTAATCATAGTTTTCCTTATCTTAGCAGAAATACGAAACAAATGTTGAACATGCTAACAATTCTTGCAATATTTTATAATATCTAGCACAATGACTACATTAACTCTGGAGAATGTAAACATGACAGAATATAGAGACCTGGTTGAGTCGTCATATTGACAATGATGCAGTTTCTATTTATGGTTTTAATTTTGTAAGGAGGGATAGGAGTTTGCGGGGTGGTGGCGTGGGTATATATGTTAAATCGAACATAAGTTTTAGTTTAATTCATACAAATGATACGATTGAATAACTCTGGCTTCTTTTAAAGGTGAATAGTAGACCGATATATCAACCGAAAACAATTACTCTGCGTAACTACAATTTCTTGAATAATGATAATTTTTCTCGTGACCTTCAACTTGTTCCATTTCACCATATATTTTTGTTATATAATGTTGATGATAAGCTTAATTTTCTCAACAATTGCATTCTGTCCCTGAATGATAAGCATGCCCCTCTCGTAACTCGTCGATTCACGAAACCTGCTGCGCCTTGGTTGACTGACAACCTCCGCTTTTTAATGGATCTAAGAGATCAGGCCAAAGCGTGATACAGAAGATCTAAATTGCCTGAGCATTGGGAGTACTATAAGCAGCTGCGGAACCTAACGAATACTACCTTAAAGTGCGGGAAAAAGAGTTATTTTGAATTTCTTACTAATAACCGGTGGAATAGGGACCTCTTCCGACAAGTTCAATACCTTAATCTTAATATGAAAGCAACAGTAGAAATCCCATCAGATCTGGCAGACGTAAACAAAATTAACAATTTCTTTGTAAATCAAACTGTTGCGGGAACTACTCCTAACATGAATGATCATCTAACTCTTGACCAGAACTTACCAGATACAACCTTTTCCTTCCACTGAACAGCATACAATTTCTGACGTCTTGTTCAGTATTAAGCCTAGTTCCACAGGGGCGGACGGAATTTCTGTACAAATGTTGAGGCTGTGTTGCCCGGTAATTTTGCCTTACCTCACTCACTTGATTAATATTTGCTTGGAAAGGAGGTCATTCCCTAGTCCATGGAAGCATGCGCTGATTTGTTCGCTGCCCAAAACTAGACACCCTACTGAATTTAAGAATTTAAGGCCAATAAGTTTGTTGCCTGTGTTGTCCAAGGTATTAGAAAAAATCATTCTTGGTCAAATTTCAGCATACTTGCATGTGAATAACCTTCTATCTGCCACTCAGTCTGGCTTTCAGAAAGGATACAGCTGCGAAACGGTCTTGCTGGGAGTCACGGATGACATTATTCGTGCGCGGGACAATGGGCTCCTTACAGTTCTGGTTCTGCTGGACTTCAGCAAGGCCTTTGACGCGGTCAATCACAACTCACTTATTTCCATTCTTAGGTCTTGTGGTTTTAACACTCGGGCAATTAAACTTATGGAAAGCTTTCTGTACGGTCGCAGGCAGAGCGTGGTGTTGGAGTCCAGCAGGTCTTCACCTTTACCTTTATCGCGAGGTGTTCCACAGGGTTCCATACTAGGGCCACTCCTTTTTTCATTATATACTCGTGATCTGTGCTATCGAATATCATCCTGTATCGTTCACACATATGCTGATGATACTCAGCTTTACTTCTCCTTTACCCCTTCTGAGTGTGAAAAAGCTGTTCGTCTAATAAATGACGATCTAGCGAATCTCTTTAAGTTTTCTCTTGAACGTGATGTAGTTGTTAATCCCACGAAATCTCAGGTGCTGTTATTCGGTAATCCAAATATGATCGATAGCGTCAGGAACTCGCTTCAGATTATTATGAATGACGTCACCCTCCCTATTGTTCAGTCTGCGATTCTTTCCCCACAGATCCATTCTGAGTATTAAGAGTAAGACCTCATTATGTGACGTGTTTCTACCATCAAAGTTTAATTACTGTGCGTCACTTTACCATGCAGCCATTGATAAACATACTGAAAATAGGATACAATTAATGCAGAACTCGTGTTTACGGTTTATTTTTGGGCTGCGCAGATTTGATCATGTTTCGCACAAGTTAACTGAGGTAAATTGGCTAAGTATGTATAAGAGACGAGAAGTACAATCTCTCTCTTTGTTTCACAAAATCTTACTCTACAAAACTCCCCCATATTTATATGAAAAAATAAGATTTCGAAGCGATGTATGTACATAACATCACGACGCGTTTCCGGGGACTGATCTCACCTCCACTACATAACTTCAACTTCATTATATAAGAGGGCATTCACTTATGTAATTTTTTCGAAATATAATATATTGCCACCATGTCTGAAGTATTTAACCCCTGCGTCATTCAAACGTCGGCTTCGAGAGAGACTGGCCGCTGCGCGCACGTGAGTGGCAACACAGATCCCTTTCCTTGCCAATTGGTCGTGCACTTTTCTCTTTCGCGTGAAAAAGCATTGCTAAACTACTTCTGTTGTTTAGGGTTTATTTATTTATTTACGTATCTACGAAATATATTTGTCATACTTTTTGTTGTAATCGCTATGATGGTTGCGTTTTTTTTCTTTATCTTATTTTCTTTTCTCTACTTCGGGGTTTAGATGGTAGACCAGTTAAACCGAATCTCTCCCCGTGATTTGCAGGAGCCGAAGGGACTCTTCATTGCTCTCCATTAATTTCTATTTGAAAATCTGTAATATTTAATTTAATTTAATGTAATTTGTAATATTTAATGTATAATCTCCCGGTTCTCTTGCAGTAAAGGAATATTATTATTATTATATTTTTTAAATTGATTGTAAGTGGCGAGCTTTATTTAAAAATATTCAAAAAAAAACAGATCATGGGTCAATATAAAATGAAGAAACGTAATACAGTAAGGACAAAATGTATTTACATATATAAACCAATATGAATATACGAATGACTAATAGATCACTCACAGTATCGCTATAATACACGCTAGTAAATCAGACGCAGTGTTTCTTGTTCCCTTGTATATTTAACAACTCGTACAGATAACTCCTTCATTCTAAAATTAATGGTTCATTGCTAGATCTGCCAAAAGATTGGCTATAACTAACATCGTCGTTATCTTTTGCTAAATTCATTGAAGCTAAATTTAAAAGTTCCCATTTTTCATCCATCTGCGTGTCCATTTTGTGAAATTCGGTCTGAATAAAACCTTCTAAATTATGCATATGCATTTTTAAGTGGCTGTTCATATGCAAGGCATCTCGTCTAATGTTAGTTATAATTTCCAGTTTAAGTTTTTTCAAGAATTCATTCTCTGTTGATTCGGTTCCTTTGTCTATTGATTTTTTGGTACTTATACTTATTTTTGAGGACGAATCAGTAGCAGTGCTTTTATCATCATGATCTGTTAATTTTAACTTTATTTGTTGTGCGTCTGACAGTGACTTTGTAGCCATATCTGAAGCAGAAATGTCCAGTGTATGTCCAGTAATCTCTTTAACCGGATATTGGAACAAAAGTTTGTTAATTTTTGAATTATGAGCTTTCCATACCATAATAGGCTGAAGAAAATTTCTCATATCATATAGATATATTATTCCTTCTTGGGAACCGATAGCCACTGTCGTACCATCCAAACTAACATCAACCGCACTTAAAGGATGCTGAGTACTACTTCTAAAAACACATTCACGAGCATTCAGGTCATGAACACAGAACTTATTGTCTTCACCAACTGAAACTAGTACATCATTGTCTTGTTTTCCAAAAGCTATACCACTAATTGGAGAAGTATGAGTTTGTGCAAAAAATGTTTTATTAGCAGTCGTAGTATCCCACAACATAACACTTCCTTCTTCGCTAGCAGCAGCTAAAATATTTCGTAAATTGGGATGAAAACGTAAAGCAGTTGGCTCAACTGTTTCAGAAATAACGAAATTCCCACAAAAATGCCCGTTGATAACATCATATAATACAGCATTTCCGCTAGCACAAGCAACAGCTAGAAGCTCATCTCCTAAGTTAAAATCCATATATCGTACAGCAGATGGAACATTTTCGAATAACTTATTGATAGTTTTGGATTTAGTATCATACATAGCTACTTGACCATTTTGTGTTCCGATAGCTAAACACTTTTTCGTCGTTTTCTGGAAAATTACTGCTGAAACATCATTTATTGTGGCAACAGTATGTACAAGCTTTATATTATTTGAGTCTTTCAAAGAAATAATTTCCGGTTTGGATTTTTCAGATAAATACGTCAAGTAAGAATTGTCCTTTGACCAGGAAGCGCAGGTAATTCTCGAAGAAAAGGGTGGTTTGTAAGTAATATCTTCGTGTACTTTCGGCCAAAAATGAAACTTTAACTCTGCTGCCGCTGACATTAACATCTACAAAATAAAAGCGGTGTATTAATCGTTGAATAGGAAAGTATGTACGTACTGAACATTTCAGTTTTAAAAGCTTTGGGTTCGCAATAATTTGGTATTTACTTTCTTTCGAACATATTTTCAAGTTTCTTGCACTTCCGGTTAACCGGAAGTCGCCACGAACTTTGTTAGTTTAAATGGAACACCTCATACCTAAATTATTACATTTTTGAATCCAGCATCAAATTCTATGACGATTACAAGTAGGGTTTCCTATACCTACTGTTTCTACGATATTACGATTTATATAAAAATTTTGACATTTACACCGTTATATTTATCTCATTAATTGTCAGTTACTGTAAGTGTCACAAAGATGTGATATTTTAAAACTGCCAAATACTAACATTGTCTCACCAAAACGTATTTTTTTCTGTATATCATACAGGGTTTTTAAGTTGTAAAACTCAATTTTTTCAAATGGAGCACCCTATATACACTGCCGAGCATAAATTTAGGGTCACTCCGTATTTTGAAGTTATTTCAGAAATTCTTTTTGTTTTCGCAACTTTTTCGGTTGTAACATAGTTTACTACCTTTATGGGATTGTTTGGCGTGTTTGCGTGAACAACAAAAACTTTTTGTTTTTTTTTTCAAAGTTTTTGTGATTTAAGAAAAGTTTGATAAAAACAGGGTCTCCCCAACTGAATTCCTAAAAACCATTATCAGCATATTTTTGGTTTCTATGGTTTTATCTGTCAATTGAAAATTGTTTCCATAGTTGTATCAAAATTGTCAGTGTATTACAATGAGAATAAATCCTGTTGTTGCGGCAAGAATTGTGGCGGCTATATGTAGAATACGGTCAGCGCGAAACTGCGAGAAATGTTGGTGTAAATCTCTCCCAATGTGCAACGAGTATTTCAGCGGTATGAAGAAACTGGTCTGTTCACTCGAAGACCTGGTACAGGAGTAGGCAGGACTTTAACACCTAGAGATGATTGCTTTTTTGTTTTTAGTGCTTTGAGAAACCGAACAGTCACAACAGTTTCCCTTCGAAATCATCTACAAGAAGTGAGAAATGTAAACATAAGTTAGTGGACAGTTAGGATGCGACTCCATTCTGTTGTATTATCTTTTCGAACAAGAGCTACTGCACCGCCGCTTTCCTGTGAACATCGAATTGCTAGGTTGAATTTTTCACGAGAACACTTAGCGTGGACAATAGCGGATTGGACTCGCGTATTGTTTTTCGATGAATCGCAATTTTGTCTTACGGGCTCAGATAGACGTGATAGAGTGTGGCGACGACAAGACGAAAGATATGTTCAAGCATGTATTGCCGAGCGACTTCCATTTGGTGGAGATTCGGTTATGGCTTGGGGAGGCATATCTTTTGACGCTCGCACGGAGTTAGTCTTTATCAAGAATGCGACAGTGAATGCGCATAGATACCTGACACAGGTTCTAGAAGACCATGTTACCGTTCATGGTTGTTCTTGGAGACGACGCAACCTTCATGCATGATAATGCGCGTCCCCACACTGCTCGGATGGTTACTGAATATCTTGACAAGGTTCAAATCCCACGATTTGCTTGGCCTGCTCGCAGTCGGGACATGAATCCAATTGAACATGTCGGGTATGAAATGGGGAAACGTTTACGAAGACGTGCCGGCCCCAGAAATTCTGAAGAGCTTCGCAACATACTGGTGCAGATTTTGGATCACATTCTGCGGAACATTATCCCAGTTCCGCAGAATGTGATCCAAAATCTGATCCAAAGTATGCCTCGTCGTTTGCAAGCTGCCAGAGGATACTAAAGTCCTTAAAATTTCTTTTGTTTCAACAAAAAGCATATTACACTAAAATTGTTAATTTTTATTACTTTCAATAAACTTTGAAAAA
Source organism: Popillia japonica (assembly GCA_004785975.1). Classification (NCBI taxonomy): domain Eukaryota; kingdom Metazoa; phylum Arthropoda; class Insecta; order Coleoptera; family Scarabaeidae; genus Popillia; species Popillia japonica. The sequence continues at coordinate 14,406 of ML219351.1, read as the reverse complement.
AAAAAAGTTTTTCTTGTTCACGCAAACACGACAAAACAATCACATAAAGTTCGTAAACTATGTTACAACCGAAAAAGTTCCGAAAACAAAAAGAATTTCTGAAATAACTTCAAAATACGGGGTGACCCTAATTTTATGCTCGGCAGTGTATTTTGACGCTGTTGGGCGGAAAATTCAATTCTACATCGATTTGCTGTAACACTAGGTATACCTATCTCCAATAGTTTACTTCCTATTCTCATTTTTTTAATGCTTCCCAACGACGGAGTATGTATGTACTATTTTATCTGGTAAGCTATGACTCGATATTACAATAAATTATTGTTTTCAGGAACCATTACTGTTGTAGTCGTTGACCATTACGTATTTTGTGTGGGATAAGTATACATTATTGTATAATTTATAAACAAAATAATGGAAAATATTGGAGTTTACTCAAATCAGGATATTTTAAATGTATACTGCTTCTGAAGATTTGGGTATTTTAAAATCATCTGTCCACAGAATTTAAAAACGTATTCTATAAGGTGTTCCATATAAAATAACAAATTTCGTGGCGACTTCCGGTTAACCAGAAGTGAAAGATACTTGAAAATATTTTAGAAATAAAGTAAGTTCTAAATTATTGCCACGGAAAGTTCCATAACACATAAGAATACTAGATCATCGATCGGATCACCGGATCCTACGACCGTGACATTATTGCTAACCGAAAACTTTCAAAACTGAAGTGTTTCGTTAATTCCGGAAACTTCTAACTAGCCGGTTCCGTGGGAAATCCTGTATAAATAAATATACATATGGTTTTTAAGCGGGTTTCTGTTTTTCTATACCATTGCCTGTTACATACTTAACATGTGGCCTATAGAAAAAGCAAGAAAGCATTTGGGAAAAAGCAGAATATTTAGAAGCTACAATCAAGACATGACAAAGGTCATACGAACCCCACATAACGAACATTGTACAGTTTTCGTTACGTACTTGCCTTGTCAATACAATTTCTGTAATCTGAAAACTATTAGCGATGATGAGAAAACTATCGTAACAGATGCAATAATTCCAATACATTTCTTGTGCAAAAGTTACAATAAGAAATTATTACATTCCTATTATGAAGGTTGCACAAAGGAGACACAATAAAAAAAACTTGACGTTTCACCACTAACGGTAAGTGGCTTCTTCAGGAGCAATGAGTATCTGGTGGGTACCAGAAGGTCACGGTAACTCGAGGTGTAAACCATGCTGCACTTTTTTGTACTGTATATATTTTACAAATCATGACACGGTCCACACCCGGAAACTATCATAATAGAAACTCGGGCCGTGGAAGCCTTCAATATCATTTAGCTATTACATTTGCTGGAAACTTGTATACACACAACTTGTAGTTATTTTTATAGGCTTTTATATATTTCAGTACATACATTATAAAACGATATTCTAAACCTGCAGAACACCATTCATGTAGTATACTACATAAATTATATTTTCCCACTTCCCCGTGCCAAGTTATAGTTCTGTATCATTGCCACAAGCGGTATAATTAGAACAAAACAACTAAAATTGTTCAAAATATGGACCAATCCCATTTCAAAAAATTAAGCGGAGAGAAGAAGTAAAAATGTATTCATGCCTTCGTGATGGAATTATGCATCGTCCTCACTACACTGGAAATCTTATTTTCCTGATATTTTTTCCACTTCTAGGTCAATTACAACACTCTAATTCGAATAAAAATATCATAAAAATAAGATAAATAAAAAAGGTCGTAAAAATACATATACACTTAAAATATATTTATGATAAAGATCCTGTATATTACATAACCATTGTATAGTCAAAACTCAAAAGCCGCCAGGCTTAAACCGGGGAAGCGTTCAATAGCAGTTACAATACATGTTTTCTCCTATAACGATTAGAAAAATTGACGTTTTTAAAAACAGAGTATAATTTAGGGCCGCCGCGCAACAATTTTGAGGAAACATTTAATGAGATTCCATGATTTCAAAGAAAAGCAATGTGGTGGAATAGAATTTAATAAGAAATGGTCAGATCATCTTAAGAACCTCGACATTCCAAGAAATTACGAACCGACATACAGGTAACAAATATTTGCAACAATTAAATATCTTTGATAATATTTACACAGATAGCAATTTAAAACGATTGATCATGAATGTACGCAACAATTTTCAAATTGGTATAAATAAAATATACACAATAACAACAATGGGTCAAACCTCAAAGTTATGAAAATTATTGTTTTTGGATGGAAGGAGAATACGATGTTATTGAATTAATAAATTTGCAGAAAGAAACGATTGTAGAGGATGACCAAATTCATTATATGAAAGAAGATGGAGGGAGTGACTTTGAATATGGGAGAAATCGATTTTTTCACTTTTTTCAAAAATGTTAACGATAACTATTGTATATATTTCAGTTTCAAGCTTTCTTACAATAAAAGATTAGACCACAAAAAAAAAACTGTTTGGGCAAATTTTTTTTTCCGGATCGGACCGCAATAGCTATGCTACACTAGCAATTTAGTACTTGCCTAATAAAATGTACACATATTTCTTATTTGTGTATTTTTCGACCATTTTAAAGTAACTAATAGATGTAGTAGTGCATATTGTAATTATCAGACATGGAAGACAAACATACCGTAATAAAAACTAAGTGTCTTACCTTGAATTTTGATTTGTATAAAATAGATGCAGAATTTTGGAAATACCACAAAACATCATTTGCACGGTATAAATTTTAAGACGTCAACTAATGACAGGTAATCAAAAACAGACATCTTGATTACGTGATCCTAATTTTTGACAATAGAATTGTTAACAAACATAGTTGATGGGCTAACAGCCATATTGCAACATCCGGAATGCTTTCATGGAACTCCATCCAGCACAATTACACTTGATTTAATAGCAAACAGCCAAATTTTATTGGATGGCACCAGCTAAAGTTTAAAATGCGTTGTGGCCGTTGTTATTTACGACAATGAGTAATGGGCAAATATTACGAAAACGACAATACAATCTTTTTACTAAGTGTGCGCAGACATGATGCATGACGCAATAGCACGCAATGACCATAGTAACAGAAAAATTAACATAATAATAATTATAAGATAAAATAATGCAGTATATTTGTCCAGAAGGAAAAGTATCCTTCTCCTGCTGACCTACATCTTCGTGTTCGAATATTAATTTACAATTACGAATGAACATATGGTTTGCTTTTGTTGCTCTCCAAATAAAAAAATAAAAGGTTCACTTACCATTAACTAGCCGAAAGTTAAACAAATTTCACGTTATCCTGTCTACATAACCTCTAAATCATCATTTCTTCTTAGACCTGGATTTTTTATACTGAGAGTCATGTCAAACATCTTATTTCTATAATGTTCAGTCTTAGTTAAAACCCATGCAGTAGTTCACAAAGTGAGATCTTCATTCAAAAAATAGACGTGTTCAGAATCACAGTCGTAATTTTGTTTTGCCATTCAGCAATATTTGCTTACAGGATAACTTTAATAAATAGTTCAACATCTATCTTGGTAGCGCATCGCAAATCATTTCTTGGCTTTTCCATTACCTTGCTCCCTCTGCGTGGATATAACAAAAACAAATTACTTTTTAGGGTAAACATGATCTCATTCAATTTACATGAAATGTCTAATAACATATAATGCAAATCTAGTCTAAAAAAATCGAACGCCATAACTATGAATAAATAAGTCGCATAGAAAAAACAAATTTATTTATAATTTTGCTACCCAAATAGTGGAAATACAACTAAGTTCGAAAATAATCTTTAAAAATAAATAAAAATACTTTTTTTATGAAAACAAAAAATACACTTAGTCTTATATCATAAAAATACAAACTTTTTATAAACTAATAATATTAAACATTAAATTCAGTTTTCTTAATTATGTCATTTCTTTGAATTGATTTTGTAATGAATTAACTGACAGGAATGGGAAATTTTATTATATACAAAAATTCTACTCATGTAGCATTTGCATGAAATATGACATGGGGATTACATAAATTTGTTTAAGACAAAAATGAATCTAGGAAAGAGTTGTACGCATATATATAATATATACATTTCACCCTAATTAATATAAATACATATACACAGTGTATTTGAAATTTTCACTTCACATGATTAGAAGCTAAAACAAATAAGTCTTAAGCCTCGTCATAGGCAATAGTAATAAAATAATAAATTAATATATAAACTTCCCAATACAACTACGCGATAATTTATAAACGTCAAGTAATAAATTTCAAATTAACTGCATAAAGGCGAAGAAAATGTTTTTTTTTCTTTTTTACTTTAAATATATTTATTCAAAACGAGAAAAGTAATTTCGAACCGATCCAAATAAAATGGCTATCACGATAAGTTTAACGCGAGAGATGATCACATCTAAGTATTAGTAAAAGTTAGAAACTTAGAAATTTTCTTTGTATTAGACGAACAATTCACGGATTCACTGTCTTTAGTTTCACTTTATTTCTTTTTTTCTCTTGTATTATTAGTAAAATAAAAAACAATGAGAATATTTTCTTTTCTTAAGATTACAAACATTTTTGTTAAATATAAATATATACACTTATTTTCTATCAATAATAATTCAGGTTTCTGTTCATTTCACTATCCAGATCCATATATGGTATTGAATTTGATGTGTACATTGGAGCAGCGGCAGAATTGCCATTGGTAACTCCCACATTAAATAAAGGTGGCACCGGCAAAGATGTCTGTACTTTAGGCATTACTCTTGGTGATCTCGGTGGTGAAGGACTATCCAGTGTAATCAGAGCTGGACTAGCAGGATAACCCGAACTGGACACTGATGATGGTCCAGGTGTGGTAGAAACACGTGATTGATTGCTGCTCGATGATATACTTGCCGTGTCTGTAAAACATTCCCTATCTTTCAGTATACGTTATTGGATAGTAGAAGTTATTAAATTTATATGCAGCAGTAATTATATCTTGTAATACCCTTTACATGTTATATCGTCTATTCACAATATATTTAACAATACTTAATAAATAAAACTATAAACTTCTTTTCAAGAAACAATAAATATACTAAACTAATATTTAACATATATTTTGTCTAGTAGATATATCATATCCAAGAAAATTTTGATGTCTATACCATTTTATTTTCATAAATACATACAATGTTCGCGAATTGTTTTATTTTTAGCAAATTATCACATGAAATGCTTATTAGTCAATAAGTAGGTATAAGCTATTCAATTTAATGTATATTGTAGTTTATTGTCAAATTTAGTTCTAATTAAAAGGAAGCAACGAAAATAACCAATATTCTTCATAATTAATACAAATTAAATAAAACGATATATGTACTGTATTAAATAAGTAGTACATATGTATAAGAATATGATAAATCTATACTATTGTTTAGTTTATCAATGAAGCTTGTATGAAGACAGAATTTATAAGAACTGTTGGATGGACAATCGAATAATAACATCTATGCAACACGAACAGTTATCAATAATTTAAGCAAATTCCGATACGACCCTAAACGAACTTAACGCATGTATGTTAGACAAATTGCAGTTTATTATTATTATTTTGTGGTAGATGCAAACTTCAGTGACTTCTAAAGCTGTTTTGTGTATTGGATTAGCACTGTGTTTTTCGTAGAGTACATATATTACAATATTACCGTATCGTGGGTAATATTGTACGGTTAATTATTTCCAAACAACGAATTGTATTCGGTGGCATCTCTGAGTCTCTCATAACGACAAATCGGTCGCTTTACTTCTGCAACGACCGAGCTTGTTGTTAGTTTAGTTATGGTTATACCGAATTATCTGAGAAATAGCAATATTACACTCTGTATAACGGTAAAGAAGACTAATAAATGATAGAGACGAAGAGGTAAACATTAGTGCTTATAAATAGCATACTCAAAACCTTAGCCTTCGTTTAATACAGAAATAAGTTTTCTTTTCAAAATAGTGTTGCTATGTTTATGTCAAAATTTTACATTAGCGTATTTGGGTGTTTCTTTGGTCGCTATAACGCATAATAGTCGAGTCCATTGAAAATTGCACCTGTAAATACAAATATCCTAGCATTATTGAGACTATGCTAAATATCTCTGTGGTCTAGGCAACACTTATTATCGCAAAAAATTCCAGAATAAATGAATAACGGTGTTTTATCCGTCAATCATAATCGGTCTACTATTGCTACCTCGTAGTGCAATGGGGATATACAACCAAAACACTATACATGTTCTCACATAGTGATAGTAGTGTATTTGCCCAAGAGAATTATACAATTCCCTTAAACGAACATACAAAAAGAAAAAGAGTATGCAAAAAAGAGTAAGTACAATACAGTGCTACAATAATAGTACATTATATTAAAATAAAAAAAGTTAAATGAAGTAAAAGCAATACTGTATAAACTAAATATAACTGAAATTAGAAAATTGCAACGTCTATGTAAGTTAGAATAAAAAAGAAAAAAAACTAAGATTTAAGTAAATTTTAAATATTTTTGATAGTGGAAAATGGTAATGAGAATACCGCACAACTGATGAATACTCCAGCCTAGAGCGATCAAAAGAATGAAAAAAGGACCTTCAGGGTAGTCAAATTAGAGAAACGCTTACAAGATCTGATGAAAAAACACAGAGTTCTAGATGACAAGGAGGATAGTTCAGTGATATGCTCAGTGAAAAACAAATTGCAGTCAAAAAGTACGCCGAGATCCCGGAATATATAGACTCTAGGGACAGGAGTTTGCCACACACTGTAGTGAAATATAATGGGGTCGTTAACTCTGGAATACGAAACTATAGCACATTTTTCAATATTCAAGTTTAAGCTGTTATCACTGCACCATCGGTTAACGAAGCTGAGATTATTTTGTAAAACTAAGCAATCCGACGCCGAAGTGATATTACGATAAATCTTAATGTCATCCGCATAGGCTAAAACCTAACAGTTTAAAGCTTTGAGAAGGTCATTTAGGAAGATGTTGAACAGGAGTGGTCCTAGATTAGATCCTTGTGGCACTCTTCTTGAAGCCAAAAAGAAAAAGACAGAAAACCATTATAATGAACATAGCAAAATCTCTTATTAAGATAAGATTGAAAAAAATTGGTATTATTAGTAGATAAACCCATGGAAGATAGCTTGCGCATTAAAGCAGAATGATCGATTGTTTCAAACGCTTTACTAAAATAAGTATAAATTACATCAATCTACTGTCTATTGTCAAGTGATTCACTAATAAATTGAGTGCCTTCAATCAAGTTAGTTGTGGTAGATCTATTGGTAACAAACCCATGTTGGAGTTCAGATAGTTGAGGTATGATGCAAGTATATAATGTCATATAATAAAATTTCAAATACTTGTGCACAACCGGAAATAACGCAGATCGGTCTATAGTTCTCCAAACTAGAGCGAGTGCCCTTTTTAAAAACAGGAGTAATTCTTCCAATTTTCCGAAACTCTGGAAAACAGGAACTGTGAACAGAAATATTAAAAATAGTTGTGAGAGGTCTGCACAAGACAGATGCACAACTACGAATAAAGTATGAAGGTAGGTCGTTATGTCCAGTGGTTTCTTTTAGTTTTCTCATGGCATGTAAAGCAACGTCCTGTTTAAAACAAGCTATATCACGAGGATATGAATCCACAACTACAGGATGCCGGGCTGGAACAGTACTATTTCCGATCTGGTAGACAGAGGAAAAAATATCTGCAAAAGCTTGAACAATATCATCAGGTTTATCGAAGATTTCGTTGTTGTATGATAAACACCCAGGAATACGGGAATTGGTGCGTTTGCTAGCAATAAACTGCCAAAAGGCGAGTCTCAGAAATGTCGCTCTCGTTTGGTAGTTTCTAACAGCAGACCGAATTTCAACTTTGATCATCTTTCGTAGCTTTGAAAATTCATTGCGGTAATATAAGGATTTGGCCCTCTTACATTTATTGAAGTAATGCTCCCTTAACTTCAGGATATTTATAATGTTCTTAGTAAGCAAATGGGGAAAGCTACGCTTCGAATGCCTAAATTTAGGAACGAATATTTCAACAACTGCATACAATTATCATAAAAGGCAGCTTCGTTGATATCAGCAAATGATTGAATAAAGGACCAGTCTGTGGAGGACAAGTCATCTGGGAGAGCCACCAAATCTGCTCTGTGGGAATCATATTGTAAGTTACTATTAGTTGGAAAAGTAGTAAAAGAGAGAAAATGGTATTTCTGTATTCTGCTCCAAACCTGAAAAAGGTGGAGTTAAGTTGTGATCAGAGTGGATTCTGAATATGATAGTTGATGCATTTGACTCAACAGATATGTTGTTCATAATGTAAACACTATATACACTACAACAATTGTAATTGATTACAAAATGCAAAGTAGTGAATTTTTTTATTGATACGGGTTCGTCAACGCTTTCAGTGGAAGATTCTTTTTAAACGGCTGTCCCATTTTACAAAATGTAACATGCTTGTTACATACACTAACATCTGCTCGAAAACTATTCGATTAGATTTTTGCAGTAGTAGCTAATTTAATATGCAGTATCAAAAAAGTTTCCCTAAAACCCACGAAATAGATACGCGGATTTTATAAACACTGTCCTGAGGTTGCGCACGAGCATGCGCATCTAAACTTACATCAACATTCTTCATTATGCGTTTCTTTTTTATTACTCACTGTGTGCCAAATTTTCTATGAATTACCAATCTACCGACTATCTTTTAGCTCAACCAAACGTATTACATAAGAAAAATTTAACCAACTTTGAATATGTTTTTTTCAAAAACTCTTTTGGTTTAATATTTTGGTACTTATACCTTTCTTTTCCGGACGCGTGGGTTTATATGTATATATACATCTAAGCAAACATTAGCTAAAAAATTCTGGGCGCAACATATTTGTACGGGTCAACCTCCATACAGTATCACTATACAGAACACAATGTTTCCCGTAATAAGAAATTTTTCAACAATCAATTAACTAATAGCTGTGCACCGTACTTTGCACATTTTCAACTCGATCTTGCCAAACATTTACATCGATGTCCACTTTTTTTCCAACAATTAAAGTATTGCTAGTAGCGCTAATGATATCGTGGTTAGTACACTCACATTCTAATGCGACGGTACCGGGTCCGAATGCCGGCATGTGCAGTCTGAATTTGGTTTTCTGTAATCACAAATTTCATGGCGAATGCGCTAAGTACAAAGTAGCACTGGCACATACACATACTTATGTCGGACGATTAAAGTATAGTTCGGAGCACAAAATACCAGTTGCTAAAGTAGCAAAAAAAAATGCGAAAGTTATTCAAGGAAATCCAAAAATCGGTATATTTTTTTCAAATTCTATTATTAGTTTTATATTCTAACAATTCTATTAGATTCATTGATATGTGTACTTGAAATCTTCTTCTTCTTTAATGGTTAACTTGAGATTTATACTGGTGTATGTAGAGTGACTGTATGTCGGCTGTAAAAAACTACATATGGCAATTGACAAAATTAATACGGCAACAAAAGACCATGCTTCAAGACATAAATGTATGTCCACTTCAAGTGAACAAAATTAATATACATTTTATACGCCATTTTCTGAGCTTTTTCTGGCTGTAAAATTCAATATTATTTTTTATGACCGCCATATTGATACTGGCATTATCAATTAGAGTATTTTTTAAATATTTTGCCATGTGTCGCATATCCCCATAATATTTGATAAAGTGCAATGACTATAAACGCAAAAAAGTTTCGAAAATATCAAGATTGTGCTACCATGACAAGCCACAGTCACATAACAACTCGTACTGTCCAGCTCATTATAGAAAAATCTAATGTGTGCCGCAAAAAACCGAGAAAGTGACATTACGTCGATATTACAGTCAGTCTCTTTGATTTACGAAAAAAGTTATATTCAAAAATATTTGTTACTTACACTTAACGACAAACAAAAAAAAACGGCATAAAAAATGGTGTTATAAATAATATTAGCAAGATGTTGCCACCATATAGCCACGGCTCCACGTATGTATAGCGAACGTTCACGAAATGAAGTTGAGTTAACACCAAAGGACGAGCTAAATAGTTGCGCGGTAATTAAAATAATTTTCAGTTACATGAACTCCACAAAATTAAAAAAAACTTACCCACATAAGCAACTACATTAGAAATACATAGTTCATAAACCACCACACTCTCAGCAATGATTGCAACGACCCTGTTTTCAGAAAAACTTTGAAGCTACCTAGGACACCTATACACACTCCATTCCAAATTTATCAAATGTAGTTGAGTATGTTATTTCGTCCACGAATAACCACAGACGCTTACTTGCTTCAAATTGCGCATGAACAATTATTGTATAATTACACCACTCTGACTGGTTAAAATTTTATTTATCCAAATCGTAAATCATAAGCAAGGAAGATGCATTTAATACCAATATATATGAGTATAATAATACATATTTGGCTTTCATTTTTTGTTCTTTCGCTATTCATCGAGTACCAACTGTATTGTGACCTTTGCCTAATCCAATAATAGGATTCCTATGATGCGATATTGCATCGCGTGACCTTTTTAATACACTATTGATGTACGGGGTTCGAGTTCATACTACCATGTACGTCCACGCACTTTACTGTTATCATCGAGAACCGTGAAGTTGGTTAACAATGATTTAAGAACATATTTCGACTTAGTGTCATGAAAACAACAAAAATAAATTTTATTGTTCATTTAATTTAATATTTTTATAAAACAATCCTCAATAATTTAGCAGTTTATTCATAGATATATATATATGTCTACATCTTTACTTTATATAAAATTATCCCAAGATTACAATAGAAAATAAGATTCATAAAATTAATTAAAAACGTGTATTTTAATAAATTACATACAACATATAAAAACATTAAATGAACAATAAAACTAACTAAATGGAACGTAGAAGGTTGCTTGATTAATTTTTCTTTATTTCTATGGATATTTAGCTTACGTGAATAAAATGAATGCTTTTAGAATCTACGAGAAAATTGTATTAACAAAATCTTACCAATTACGACATATTGTCAATTTTTGAACATATACATACTACAATCAATTCAGATGTTTATTACAATAAATAAAACTATAAAAATTGTTACAAACAACCTTCGTGGAAAATGGTCATCTTATCTTAAATTAACAAGACACAGACATAATTAAAGCCGAGTTCAGTGTTTCGGTTCTTCAATTCCATTTAATTTCGGTCCGTATGCTCGCCGCGTTTTAACACCTATAATAAATGATCAATTTTTAGCAATTGAGATTTAAATTGGTGATGTTTTATAGTGAAATATGTTTACTAATGCAGCAACTTTTTGTAATAATAAAAATTTTATATACACGATATACATTGCTGCATACATAAACATCACTCCTCAAACTATATGGAAGACTTTCAAATTTATTTTTTGAAAAACAAATTGAAGCGAATAAAAACTACTTGAAAATATATAGTCAATATATTAAATACATATGTATATTATTTATATACAAAGTATATTCGCCTCTATACGGATATTTAGTATCAGTGTAGAATAGCTCACAGTATAGCCTACAAAAATGTAATTGTATGGAGAACCGCAAACTACTCAATAACAAATAAATTTCTTTAAAAATATAACCAATTATGCAATTTTTTAATATGATCCGTTTTGTTCAAACTCCTAAAATTCCCATTTAAGCTGATATGAAACTAGTTTTCTCCTCTACATTTAGAGAGTCAATTAAAAGTTGAAAGAATAATATTAATCGGAGAGTATATTAAACGGTATTGACTTTGTAAAATGTATACTGTTACAGTAAAAGTAAGTTATTAAATTGTAATACCAGCAATATACAATATACGACTATTCACGATTACAGTAATGTAAGTACATGGCAATGGCGCCAAATACAACATTGCTTGATTTCATTGTATTCATTTATATTAAACCTTCCGCATTAAAATTGTAATTTTTACAAACACAAAAACGTACATATATTTCTGTACATCGGCTTTCTCAGCTGTGTTATTAGTGTCAACTACCACTGCAACTGCAAATCAGTTTTCTTGGCTATTTTACAATAGCATCCGAAATAGTCTTGCGCTGCTAATCATATCGCAACAGCACATCGCAATATATGTATATCCTATTGTGTATTCTACTTGAAATTCTAAATAGTTTTTATGTATACTTATCAAAGTTCTGAGTAAATCAGTAATGACTGGCGGAGTGCAAGAGGGAGGATCTACGCAATACCCTTACCGCGCCGGTATTAAGTGACAGCCGCATGCTGATATGCGATGACAACAGTCTATTGCTACTGCACTCGCACTCTGCATAGAATTGGATTTTTACCCTCTATCGTTGGCTCTGTAGGGAATTCAATGTATCGGTGAACAGCGATGAACGAAATGGAAAATGTATGTATAAGATAAAGACGGAACAAGCTATGATTTCCCCAAAACAATTGCACAATAGAATATAGCGTATACGGCTTTCTTGTTCTAACCAACGGCAACTAGCTATGCCCATTTTTTTTTATTACTTTAGGTAAGCATCACTCGCAGGCGTTGGCATGGTATAAGTAAACAACACTACTAGGTTGCTCACTTGAAGGGTAGTAGAAAAGGAATTCCCCAATTGACTAAATGTCGTTTTCAAAGATAAGCTTTATTTTGTATTTCACATGAACTACTGGTAGTAATAATGTTAAAAACGAACTATCGAACGAATTGCGCTGACGGATCGGAAAAAAATTACTGCCACCTTTTTTGCCATCCACATAGCAACCGATGGTCAGATCTACTTGTGACAATTCAAAAATGCTTTCAAATATCGTGATATTGTGGCTAAGGTTCGTTTGAGCGGTCACACAAAACAATTATATGGTTATTCAAATTTATATATACTTGTGTCATAATAAGCATAATTTAGTGCTAGTGTCTTTACTAAAATATTTGTTGAATGCGTAGTGCCTAAATACACTAAATCCTAATTATCTTATAAATACTGCAGCCTATTACTTAATACAACAACCAAAAACAAACATGGCTTCTATTTTATACTTCTACGCTGCTTACTTTCCATTTTAAATCAATTATATTCCGAAATCATAATATTTATTATATCTAATATATCATTTACATATATAGATCTTATCATCCAAATGAAACTAAGATACTCAAAAGTTTAATAAATGTCATTTATACCATCTAGAGAATGAATTAAGATTGAGGTGGTAAACCAGCTCCTCATTAATAATTTTATCATAACCTGTTACGGTATGTTATTGTAAAAAACCATTGGATGTGTTGAATAAATTAAGTACGATTTTAATACATTTATTAAAGATAGTATTAACACTTATTAATAAATTCCACAGCAAATGTAAAGAGGAAAGAGTTATTGCACCCCTCAAAGTATGTCTTGTAAATATGTTACCTATCAGTAAATTTTGCAAAGGTACAATGGCAAATGTATTAAAAATGCTTTACTACTATAAAAATTATTTTAACGGCAAAAAAAACTCAATTGGAAGTCGAAATATTGTCTTGTTTTTAGTTAATACAAATATTTATAATTTTTATAAGTATGGCTATAACGGCAATGAGAATAAGATTAAGTTTATGGCTTTATTTTTTTATTTATTACTCGATAGTCATCTCATGTCGCTATTATACATTATTTTTCTCGCATTTCCTGTTACTATTTTTCGATGTTAGTTCTATTATTTGAATTAATAAGTTTATATTTCGAATATTATTAGTTTACATTACTTTCAGATTTTCTATTTTTCCTATACGTGTCGAGGAACACTTCACTTTGCTTATAGTTTAACATCATTTTCATTATTTCATTATTTTTGCAAAATGTACGAGGGCGACCGGAAAAGTTTCCGGAATCGACAAGGAAACAAGATATTGGTGTGGTTTTTATTTTTATTTTTCGATGTAATCTCCCCGAAGATCAATACACCTTTTCAAACGGTTTTGCAGTCTCTTCAAGCCGTCCGAATCGTAGTTTGAGCGGCGATGAGCTCCTCATTGAGGCAAATTCCTTTCCAGTCAGCGATTTTTTCAGGTTTCGGAATACATAGGAGAAAGTCGCTAAGTCCGGTAAATATGAAGGATGAGAGACTAATTCCTAGAGCAACTCATTCATTGTCGGGGTGGAAAGCACTTTTTCCGCTGAAAACTAGGGCGTTTCTCCTTCAATATTGCATCGAATCGGGTCAATAAATCGCTGTAGTATCGCCCATCCAGTAAGTAAACAAAATTCAAATATGGCGCAATTATTT
>ML219350.1:11627-35546 GCA_004785975.1 Popillia japonica | reverse complement strand
TTTACTAATCCAAACAGAAAAGGATAAATTATAGCAATCAAAGTAATTAATCAAAGTAATTAATCACACAACTCATATCGGACAAACTAAACATTAGCAACTATACATTCTCTGACACAACATAAAAGTTTAGACAACAATCGCCATCTCTGCTTCAGAATCCAACTTGTCTCTTCCGATCCATCATACAAAACGCTATCGCGTTTTGTTAGCAAAACAATCTGTGTACAAACATGCATCCCTAGGTTGCGTCAATTTTGATAATAGCAAACGTCTATCCAACACGCTTCAATCCTCTTAGAATCGATGAACCGTTTTCTCGCCGTTAGCAGGCCGCACAAATCTATTAAGCAAATAATCAATTAAATTAATTTGTCGCTCGTTCACCAGTCCAGCTACAAATTAACAAAACAATCGCACGTATTCTCCGTTGGTCGAATGCCTACGTTTCTGGTGATAGTGTTTTGTCCGCCAAACGGACTGATTTCGCCGAAAGGGTTAGTAAATATTTGTTACGAGACGAATCCAGGACGAATTAATTCAATTTCGGTCCGTACGTATTGTCGGCGCGTGTTTAACGCCGCTCTAGTTGCGCGCCATGAATCAAAACGAAACAACGGACGGCAAGCAATTATTTAGCGCGTTCTGGCACATCGAACGCATCCTGCGCGCCCTGACCAATCATCGAAAAATATCCAAAATAGCCGTTTTGTTTGGAGAAATATGAATTGGATATTAATGAGCGCCATCTGGTGCGTGCAATGGCAAACAGATGTGCCTGTACGTATTCGGCTCTGATAATGCCCATATTTTATCGGATTCTGGCTAGTGGATTTTTATTAGATATGCATTTCAGGTATACATACATAGATATGGTTGGAATTATTTTCATAGAATGGTTGGACATGTTTGGTTTGTTCGGTTTAGAATGAATGGTGAAGCGCAAATACATCAAATGTGAATAGATAGATTGCAATGTATTACTAATTAACTGAACGAATCAGAAATGTTACTGGATAAGTGTAGAAACATACATACAGAAATACAAGGTGCAAATGTATAAAACCATACAAAACTCCGCTTCTAAAGAAGGAGGAAACGCCAGAGAACAACATAAACCTTGGAGGTTCATAAATATTAAAAATGAGGTTGGTCTGAACATGCTACCTTGCAGGATGCCCGAAAAACTTGAGTAGGCAAAACTTCTGGCTTGAAGTTATAACCTTGATCATGATGCTATTGAAATAGATTCCTAAATAAACTGTTTTAGAAGTTTTCTTTACTTCAAAGACGTCCGTTACCGGGTTGAAAAAAAAGATAAAATGCCGGATTATTGCTCTCTGGCACCATTAAATGTAAAGCAACACCAAGAAGCTTAGTGAGAGCTTTCAGGAAACTTTAGGTATTTTGCAAACTGATTATTGAAAGGTTCTCATCCCCCAATAGAGAAGGCCATCAAAAGTGTTAGTACCACCATCAAGAGATGCGGGCTTCCACGATCGCCCACAAAATTGCAAACCGCTCTAAAGTGTTTGGTTGGATTTAATTCAGTTTTCTGAAGCATAAATTCGTAGTACTTTTTCTAGATCAGTTATAGCAACTAGTTTGGAACAAATAAAGCATAATATACATATCTAAACAATGGTGACATTCACTCTAGTTCCTTCGCTACACAGTCTAGACAAAATAGATATATATTGTCAACAATGAAAATTGTAAAAGGAATCGTTAAATAGCAAAATGCATCTAAAATTGCATGCGAGAATATTATCAGCAATAATATTTACGTTTGATAATTATCTTGTATCACCTAGCCCGTTCTATTTAACTTTATTCAACCATATTCCTGAAAATTTTCGTTTCATGTAAATGAGTATTGTTATCGGTTCTTCGTATAAAACTAACGTAGATGTAGAATCCACTTATTCGAGTCGCTCTAATAAAACCACGATTTTAGCAGCCAATTGCCTTTTCCTAGATTGGTTTACGGAGAGAGATAAGCTGGCAATTAGCTCAGCATCTAACTGAATTACTTCTCCTTTGGACGGCGGGACGAATCGTTGGAATACAATCAGATAACCGTCCTTATTTGCTCTCCTGTATACATACATATGTATAAAGTAAATGTTGACCTTACGAGATAGGATGCTGTACATACACATACATGTTAATTCATTGGTCTGGTGGCTTGTTTATAATATTTAGCATAAGAATAAGATTCGCTTTTATAGGACTGAGTTAAGAATAGAATGAAATGCTTCGTGTTTTGGTAGAAAAATAATTTGAAACGAATTTCTAGTCTAATTTATTCTATTTAAAAAATTTGAAAATTTAAATATAAGTGAATACCATTTCATTATACATTATAACGACGATACTTGTTCTTGGTTTTTTAGTTACACCAACTAACTAAAAAAGTGATAACTTTTTTGATTGCCCCAATTCTTTTATCAGTATCTCACTGTCCACAATGGAGCTTTTAGGTGAATCTTAGTAATGCCACAGAAAGGTGCAATAAATCTGAGCGGCGCATCCTTCAAATAATCAGCAGCCTCATTGCTCTCACATCCCCAGTGGCCTAGGACCAACATCAGTATCTGTGTTTCTATGGACCAGAGCTTTGATGATGAAGAGACAGTTGCAGATTTGCTTCAACTCAAAGGTATCTGTTCTTAGAAGTTTTAGTGTTGCTTGATTGTTTGAGAATATGTATGTTCATATATTCCTGCTTCTTGGTGCGGTTTTTTCAAACATTCCTGGGCTCATTGTTCAATAGTAGTCGAAGTGCTGTGCTGGTCATATTAGCGAAATGCTTCGCAGAAGAAATAAGAATGATGTTGTGTGTACATAAGTAATATTTGTGAGATCAATAACGGTGATGACGAGAATAGAATTAACAGCGACAATAAAGAGAACTGCATTCCAAAACAAAAGAAAGTCCAATGTTCAAGCAACTGAAATAGTAAAAACCATGTTCTAAAATTGAAAGCTCAAGATGCTAATAACAATATGCTCCTTTATAGTTAAGTTTTTCACTAGTTGAATGCAATCTTATGCCCCCAAAGATTCGTAGGGAATGTGCATATGTACATACATGGTCTCATAGATGCACCTGAGATTCTTGATTCTTCATTTTCAATCCGTAGTACGACACTTTTCATACCAATACTGGCGAGAACCAGGTCACACAAGAACTCTCCCACCTTCCAACTTCTTTATAGTCACAACACAAACCATGATTCAATTAACAAATGTAAAATGTTGTTCATTCCGGCAAAAATTAAAGGCAATTAATTGTCTAATATATTTTAGTATATTTTGATTTCAATTACTGGAACTTCCTCCAATATTTCTTATTATTTGCTTTTCCTTTGCTTTTTCTTTTAGTTTTCTATAACAAACTCGTTATTACTGTAATACACAATAAAATCAATATTTTTCGGTTTTGTGCCTTTCGATTTTTGTTGAGTTCGTCCTGTTGGTAACAAGTGTCGTCAATTTTCAAAGTATTTAACAACCCTGATTTGATATTAATTAACAAATGGTAATAAAATAAAATTACCTTGCAGAACAAGATGTTTTTTGATAATTTAATTTGAATATCTCAGTAACTGCCGCTGATAGTAAATATATGAAGTTTAACCATATTATGTAAAGAAACAATAGAAATATATGACCCTATCTGCATTCTGACAAATACTCATTAAAATGTGAAGTGTTAAGGCCACTTTACACCATGCTAAATTCATACTTTTTCTATACTATTTTCTAGAAACTAGAAAAAATAGTCAGAAAAAGTATCATGTAAAGGCCACTTTACACCAAACTATACTAGATTCTATACTATTTTAAGAATTAGATCCTGCCCTATTTTTGTTTCTAAATTGATACTAGAACATGCGCAGAAGTACTTTTGGCAGATTGGCCAACATCGGAAAATAAATACAAGTTAGTATTATTCGAAACGAAAGTAGGTTATGTTGGTCGAATTGGTAGAACTTAAAAGCTGTTTAGTAGCGCCATCACGTATTGATTTGTTGTACTCCCACCTAAGAAAATATTTAGAAAATCCTAAAATAGAATTTAGTATAGAAAAAGTATGAATAGCATGGTGTAAAGTGGCCTTCATTCTAAAAGTATCAGAAGCAACTGAAAGAACGTCAAGAGCGTCACTTTTGCCTCGAACAGTCTTTTATAATGACGCTTACGACGTTTTAAAGTGTTCCACATTAAAATTTAATATGTCGTTATTCGTGGAAGAGTATTCAACTTAGTTTTTATAATGTTCAAACATGTCGAATTGCGTACCACCAAAACTTTTGCCGGAAGCATTACTTTTTTGCTTTAATGAAGAAAGAAGTAAAAGTTTTCGTTTACTTCAAGAAACATATGGTGAACGTGCACCAACTTGACAGACTTGCGAAAACTGGTTTAAAAGATTCAAAAGTAGTGATTGTGATGTCAGTGATAAAAAAACGTTCTGGTCAACCAAAAAAATTGCAAGATAAAGAATTGGAAGCATTAAGGAAGGATAATGGGAACCATACGAGTTAAGTTTAATATTAAAAATCGTTCAATAGTTTGCAATTCTTGGTGATGGCATTTTTTACATCAAATTGTGACTGGCTATGAAAAATGCATTTATTGCGATAACACTAAAAGCAAACACTTTTGGGTTCATCTAAGCAAATCCGCCACATTAACAGCAAACCGAAACATTCATGGAATAAGGTTATGTTTGTATTTGATGAGATCAGAAAGAACTGGTGTACTATGGGCTCCTACAACCAAAAAAAAAATTAACAGGCTTTAATCATGCATTTAACGAATGACATGTAACGTAAAGTGATTTTACAGCACAACATTGCTCCACCATCGCGAAACAAATAGAAAATATGTACACTGGAAGCACTTAAAGAGCAAATCTTGCCGCATGCTCCCTATTCACCAGATTGTACTCCAACAGATACTTTCAACCAATACAAAGCGTTCGTCACGATCAACACTTCAAAACCCACGAAGAAATCAAAAATTGTTCAATAAACTGCCAGAAAGTTGGTTGAAAATCGTAGTTAACGATGTTAAATATTTTGCTTAAAATGGAATTTATCATATCTTGTTTGCTTTGGAAAGAAATCCAAAAAACTAGGTTGTACTCTCACGTTAGAGAATGATGTACACTGAATGTCAAAATTGTAGAATTTGCTCGTTTGAAGGTTCTGGGGCAGCTTGTATTATTGGCAATACATCATCGGAGACGAAGACATAAATTACATTATGTAGATTAAACGTCCATCACAGTAATGGCTTGTATTTCTGCTCGAAAAGTGTTCAGATTATACTTAATGTCGTCGAAACCTTACAGTTCGCTGCATCTGCCTTAATTCCACTAGATAACGTTTTGCCGGTTTTAGTTTATCTCTTCAAACTGCTTCTCAAAGTGTTTGAGTTATTCGTTGGACAATTTCTATTATTTTTACCATGACCATTCTAAATTCTTGTTGGTGTGACTAAATATAGATTTATACAATCTAATTGCATCCTTTCTTAGAGTGACTTCTTTTTAGAATCTTTGATAGATTATTCCTGTAGATTCCGCCGGAGCATTAATTAAAAGGCTGTCACATTCTCTTAGTAAGACGTCCTTGATTATATTTACCAAGTACTAATACAGGAGCCCAACTTATATCCTACTAGTTCTTTTACTAATAAATTAACGTACATACCTACCATAAACTTTCAACGCAAGACGTATCATTACTATTAATGTCAGATATAATTAAAAAATAATTAGGGTGTATTTATACAGTTAGACATCCACTAAAACTGTAAAAATTCGCAGTAGCAAAGGTCTTGTCAAATGCACACACGAAAACGTGTTCCCTATCATTTAACTAAAGCTAACGATGAGATATTCCGGTTGCTAGGTAAAAACATGAATACGTAAATGTATGGAAGTATAAGAGGATTACGGCCCCGAATAATTTCAAATATAAAACGGTAAAGAAGACAATGGCCGACCTGCTGAAAATGTATGTATATGTCAAGTGGAGCGCACAGACTTCCCAAAAACGTCATAAATTTTTCATAATATCAGAGGTGTTCGAGTCATTGTTACCGATGCTAATGTATTGTCTGCACTGAAGCCATACTACGGCGACGGAAGCTCCAAAGTATTATACGCGGAACACGGAATACATTTAAAAAAATCGTTGCTATAGTCCTGATATATTCTGCATATATAACCGGGACGAGAGAAGGGAGTTGCATCACAAAAGGTAGCATGAATTACGGTCGTTTTCTCTGGTCTTTGATCGGCTAATATTGTTATTTCAAGTTAGCGAACATGTTGGATACACAAAGGATAAAGGAGGATGTTTGACTACTTCAAATTATGCATACGAATGGAAATGCCCATTTTCCCTTCTGCGACAAAAAGAATAGCTTCGTAGACTGACGACGATTCAAAGCGGGGAGCTGAATGCATTGTGTCTTTTCACAAGAAAAGAAACAAAAGCATCTGGTTAGTAGCAGAGATATGTATTTTTTGCGAATATGTTTTTGATTATGAGTAATCTTCACTAGGTAATTGTGGACTATTTGTCTTTCTTGAAAAAGTTGCTTACATTTGTTTTTAAGACTTCTGCGTCATTCTGTCATGAGTACATACATACTTCACTTGAATAAATACAATTTTTTCCTATATTTGTGGTTTCATACTTTGGTATTCTGTTTTTAACGTAGCTATATTTCCTGGTACCAAAATTCATACTAAATAAACTACAGACCAATCCACTTTTTCTAACTAAATGTTGAAACTGTAGAATGGCTACCTCCACCAATATACTAGAAGCTTGCTTCTATGTAGGTGAGATGCTCTGTCCTACGAAAATATGTCCTTAACTGTAATGCTACAAATCTCTGTACGCTGCTGTAGGTACGCGTATTTTTTAATTATTATCTCTTACACTCTGTAGAAGACTGTAAAATTAACAGACAATATGGTGTTGTTGCCGAAATATAACTAACAAGATACTAATAGTCTGCTTTAACGACATTTTTGGAAAGGATCTATGGTTTTTCTCAGACGATCCCTAACCCTACTAGAATAACTAATAATTGAGTTGCTGACCAATACACCGATGTAACGCCAGCAGACGTTACTCTTAGCCATTTATTGCAAAAAATTTCCTGGTTATGTTTAGATTTTCTGATTAGTTTGAATTTGTTGATAGCTGCGCACAAGCTCTTCTTCGCAGACTTTACCAATCTCCTTGCAACCATGTATTTATGTAATGCAGAAGATGCTGATAATAAGCTTCCAGTAGTGATTACATTGCTAGGTTTACTGAAGATACTATGTATTGCTAAACTCAGGTAGTCTCTCTCTAACAATGCCTATCTGGACCAATAACAGTGAAATAACATCCATGATCTGTCAAATTGACACCATCTAGACAAACGTTAAAAAATCTTAACATTATATCAAGCAAGAAAAATAATATCTATCTATCCCCAAGAGTTCTGTAATAGTTGCCAATTCATTTAGATTTAAAAATGTACATGTAAACAAAATGTTCCTGTTTATGTTCATGTTTCATTTGCAATATGACGTCTTGGGCTTAAGACTCTGTTGGTATTAACATAGACTACGTCCTACTGTGCTATCACCTGATTGCACTGTACGGTTCTTATTCATCTGTTCAGTAAGTGTATTCCAGATAAGACTTTTCCAGAAAGAATATTTGCTACATTTTTCTAATTCAGTAAGTCATGAACTTCTTTTAGTTATCTTTTTAAGTACTGAAAGATAACTCAAAGAAGTTCAGATTTAACAAGCCATGGTTTCATTGGAAATTCTCTTCCATATCTTACTTATTCGTGTCATCTGCATCAAAATCAATACTGCTATTGCCAATCTAGTCTCACTTGTGAGTTAGCATCATTGATCATATATATCGGTTGCTGATAGTACACCCATATCCATCTCTACTAATATAAAACACCTCTACAGCAACCAACAGTACTTGCATTTCTTCCAAAAAATATTGTACACTTCAACTATTGCAATACAAAATATGGTCCCTTGTTTAGTTTTCAACTTTCGAGAGCATTCAGAATGTGCAAAAGTGCTGCTTGCAGTTCTTCTGCAGAATTTGATTACCGAACACAAACTAATTACCACGAAGACAGACTCCTATCAGCATCTGAGACTGTTTCTTTGAAGCCATATAAAGCTGTGAAATCATAAAACTGCGTAAGTGTTATGCATTTCATAATTTTTTGCTAATTTGGCAAAATAAATCTATCAAAATGTATCAACACGTGAACAAAAATATTCATGATACAGATGCATGGAGAACAAATGTGACAAGGAGGAGAAAAGGTAGGACACTGCAACAAAGAAGTACAACTTATTATGAAAGGATATTATTCTGAACAAGTCTTTACGAGTATATCCTTTCAAAATTGCAATAATGTTTGTACAGATACTAATTTTCCAGTCAGCGTAAGAACTACAAGAAATAGAATCAAAAACAGGGAACTTGCTTGCCAACCAGCTGTGCAGACATGTGTTGAGCAGAGGAGAAAACTTCTGGAAGACATGTTTTGATATACCAACCGACGCCTTGATGTGTATGGCCCACGAAATTGCTGATATGAAAAAGAGATGTTGATAATGTAAAATACCAAGGAACAGTTCGCTATAGACATGAGGAGGTGAACTAGTTGTGAAATGTAGGGGTTTAAAGCTTATTATAAGTAGGTTAATTGTATTCCATCCTGTTACATCCTATTACATCCAGCACAGTTTATATTCTACTAAGAGAATTCACCAATCCACAAGTTCAGTGTCGTCGAAGGCTGGTTCATAAACAACAATGTCAGTAAGTGACCTTGTTGCTGGCTGGATTTTAATTCTATTCAGAACATCTAGAGTTTACTTATCAAAAAAGTATGAGCATTTAAACTAATAAAATTTATAGAGATTGGAAAATTCTATGCATATAGTTAGTATAAGTTTATGGCTACATTCACAAAACTTGTATCCATTAACTGTTTAAATGAACTATTTAATAATAAAAACACAAAAATATATTTGCATAAAAGTATAAGTAATTATAATTTTCACTGTAATATTTTTTTCTACTTTCCAGATTAAAATTCGAACCAAGACAATTATGAAAAAAGAATGGAAAGACTAGGATATTTGGCTTCTCATTTCGCTTTTCTCTCGCAATGTATATATAGTATATTCATATTCTCTGCTAATTTCTACCATTGTTATTTTTGAAGTTTAATTAAAAGTTACACCAACGAGCAAATCCACGGCTTTCCTTAATATGGTACCGAGCAAAAAGCCGTCTGCAACCACAGACGCTGCCAACAGCTAAATCCGCTGTTCCATTCCCGTTTTTAATTTTTATCATTTCCTAGTTATCTCTCTGTTTATCCCGATGTGGAAAAGGTATGGAGGGCGGAAAGCTCACAGTAACAAAACGTTGACCACAGCTAAATTGGTCTACGGATTCGCATTAACATTCGTTAGATATTATTAGTTTTACGCTAGTCTACTGCATAATTGTATAAAAACTTCGCGTTCTCAGTCAATTAAAATGGAAATTAGTAATATTAGACGTTACTTGTCTGTTGCTGTAAGGAAGTTTTCACGTTATATATTTCGTAGATTTTGGCAATGAAATATCTATAAAATATAATCCAAATGCTACTGTTACCAAAACAGATTTCAAATCAATCAAACTAAATATAATCACCAAGCCAACTTTGCTCTTTCATATAGTATTACGTAAAGGAGCTTTATAATTTTGCGGTCACCCTAAAGTCAGAACAACTGGTAATTGGTAATTGTCTATTCTAGTTGTCAGCCTGGGCTTTCCTTTGTGGTGATCGACCAAGACCCCGTACTGACCGCTGATCCCTCTTCTGAAGTTGGCTGATCGTCTTAACCCGCGTTTGAGCTCCTTTAAATCCTTCACGGTGTCTTATTCAGTTAACCGCGGCCGCCTCACATCGTAAACTAAGTAAGAACTTCAATTCTCTTGGGGACCGATAAGGTAACGAGCGTAATCCCCAATTCGCAATAACTTTATTAGTAGTGTTATTGTTGTTAATCTAAAATATGTAAAATAGGAAATACATAATGTGATGGATATATCAGTTATGAAATGAATATTTAACTTACTGCTTTCTTATGTTTTGGGCAA
This sequence comes from Popillia japonica, assembly GCA_004785975.1. Classification (NCBI taxonomy): domain Eukaryota; kingdom Metazoa; phylum Arthropoda; class Insecta; order Coleoptera; family Scarabaeidae; genus Popillia; species Popillia japonica. The sequence goes on along the minus strand of ML219350.1, from coordinate 25,320 downwards.
ACATTGATTAAGCGAAAAAATTGTCAAATGCCATCACCTCTAATCAATAACTCAAGCAATGAACAAGTTAATTGTTAGGCCCTTTGCCAATTTTTTTGTGTTAATGCAAAATCATCTGCCTTTCATGGTTTATTCCAGCGGTTACCAGAATTAAATAGATATCAAGCAGTCTTAGTGTCACTAGAAATTTCTTATATCAATCCACCAACATTCGACTTTCTAATTTGGTACAAACTATTTTGAACTACTATCTTCTAGCTAGTTTCCGCGTTTTGACAGATGCCAAAATACAGCATTTGCATGATATTATTGAATGCAATAAGTTGGGGAAAGAAACTTAGTTGGCGAAGTATCTAATGTTAATTATCGAGCAATTCTTTTTGTCTTCTTCTGATAAATAAAAATTGTTGATAGAAATCTAAGATATCCCAGTTAAAGATATAAAATAACTGTAAGCTTTAGAAATAGACCAATAATCTTTACAATTGAATCGTATTTTCACATAAACCTCAACCACCCCTCCCGTCTCTCACCTCCTCCGACCACCGCCTCATCATACATTGTCCAATTTTGGTACGGTGAATAGCCGTGGTCCTTCGCCAGTTAGAAAGGAAAACAGTATTTATTGAGGCCTGAGAAGTGGTATGCCATGAAATTTGATAGTTTGGAACTTCTATTCTTGAATATGAGCGAAGGCTTCACTTCAAAAATAAATATTCACTGGATCTCTTGGTGCCGAAGTTGAACACTAATTCACTTCCTCTCGTATTTATTAATCAAGATTGTGCATCTTTATAAAACAGAATTTAGTGTTTGCCCAAAAATTCACAGCAGTAAACACCCACAGGACACCAAACACTTTGATAATAAAACGGATGAATTATTATCGCCTTGATAATGACAGCATTGCTGTCGAAGAGCGTTGGCAATTATCAAAGTCTATCTATCCATTTCTTAGCCCAAAACAGTAACTTGCAATTTTTTGTCCAGCGAATGAGATATTTTGCCGGCCAAATTAGAGCTTGCAAAACTGATTCTGTTTGTTTAATTGTTGATAACTTATAAAAGGCAAATGTATGTGTAATGTTTAGGATACAGCGAACCAAAATGGAATCGATATAAGTGTTGTTTTCTCCCCATACTCTCCATCGACCTTATCACACAACACATTGGCTTGACATTTTTGTCCCACTCGTAAAACAACGTACAATAATATCTAAGCTTATTGGATGAAATTCTGCAATGGAAAAAGAAGACTGATTTGTGAAATGGCTTTGTGTCTTAAACAAAAGTGGCCAATCAAAACAACAGGAAAAAACGTGTCTAAACTGCTGAGATATATACACATCAAAATCACAAAAATCATCAAAATTTGTTTAAATGAGCAAAAATTTAAAAAAAAGTATTAGGAAAAGTAACATTTGGAAACTTATGCACCAGAGCACACAAAAACCATTAACAACAACAGAGAAAAAGAAGAAGAAGATGCAAAAACAAGCAACGGTGTAAATAAACGAATACTAAACCGATCAATAAGAAGAAGCTGGCAATCCAACGACGTTGTCTTTGACAAATATGACAAACCTTGTAAACGGAAAATCTTTACGGAATAATTATGCTAGACAATTTTTAAATGTTTGTCCTTCGATGGTTCTTAAAAAGTTGCTTTGTTTCAGAAAAAATACTCTACCTATTACCAAATATTGTAAAGCTTTGTGGGCTACTGGAACTGTTGAAAATAACTATCGTCAGCTAGAATGCAAGAATCCAAACTTTCCCTTATTGACTGCTAAACTAGTCAAAAACCAAGAAAGTTGATTCCCATCGAATTACGTCCAACAGAACGAATTTTTCAAATCGTTCACAAATTCCACCAATGCAGAGTAAACTAACGCGTTTAGATGGGCCCATACGGAACAATCCAAAAAATTTTAGTTTTAAGGTGCAGTCCAAACCAGTGATTTCCCCTTGTTTCTGTTAAAAACTCACGACCAACCGCACTGAAAAGCGCTTGTGCACTGTAATACCTACACCACATTGTACTTTTTTGTTGCCAGTGATTCATTTCCCAGAGAGTAGAAATTGTTCAAAGAAGTTGCGAAATTAGTCTGTTACCCTCAATGCCAACCAAAAGCATTTACCACAAGCTGATGTTGAAAACGAACTGTGAACAAATGTGTTATGAAGATTTTTTTCAGTTCACATCTGTTTACTGTAACCAGTCACACAGTAGTTGAGGGATTAGAACCAATGGATGAAAAAGCAATTGACAAAATACAAGATCTACAAGAAATTCAGCAAAAATATAAATAAACCCTAAAATTTTCAACAGCTTCGTTATTTGCGCTTAAGTTATTTGCAATTTGTAATTAGGTAAAGCACTGGATCAAGAAGATGATGGTTGGAATCTTGAAACATTAACGGACTTTTGCTAAACAGCGAGACAAGGCAATACTTCCTCGTATTTCTGATTGTAAAAGTTTAATATATGTATGTGCTTTCTGTAAGAATTAATATCTTCATTTCTAAGCGGCGGCTGAATTCTAGCTAATAGATGAACATTAATTTTTTTTAAGAAATTATATCCCGGCCCAGCACATAGACTTTCTTGCAATATAAATCGTTGCAATCTAAGAATTCAGTATTTACTAATAAAGAGACAGTGAAACGACTAACGTCTCTGTGTGACAAATAAGTCGATTAGATAAAATCGTCGGTGTGAAACCGAGTATTACACGATAGTCTTATACTGCAGTGGCCGTATCTTACAGGTCACGTCGCTCTTATAATTGGATAATTAATTTTCGTAAATGAACTGCTGCGTCGGTCAGCAACCCAACATCGGAAGACAAAGAAAAGAATGCGAAGGAATGAGTCGTCTTTTTCCTCTCATAATCGTAAATCGTCGTCGTGCCCGTCGCAACCACCGCCACCATCCACCAAAACCGTCAATATCAATGAGATGATTTTGATTTCTGAACGTGCAAAAACGGCTCCATTGTTCTTTTTTCCTCTAGCACGGCGACGTGGTTTATGAGTGCCTATCGGAGATAGGTTAAAAGTCACACAAAGAACGGCAGCATAAATCCTCGAAAACTACTCTCGATTCCAATGTGTTTCCCATAAAGATTTGCATTTTTCTCACATAAAAACAGGAAAATAGATAAACATCGGATGATTTTTTTTACTATATATGTTTTATTATATACCTCCGCATACATGCAGGAAGATATGAGGGTGTAGTAGTTGTATATATTGTGTACGCCCACTGATGCATTTATTGAAAAGAAGACTGTATCACTACCGTATAAATTTTTGCTTCTTTATTGAGAGGGCACGATTTGTGCGAGTGTTGTGTGATATTGTAATAACAAAAGAAAGGGACCGTAAACATGGCCATAAATAAAATTTAACAGCTAAGTGTGTAGGAAATCAACTCTTTCATGTGACTTATAAATTACGCCAACAAAATTGCTATTACTGCCAAATATGATGCTAGTTTAGTGCAAAAAAGCATAAATCATCGTAATAAATACAAGAATTGATAAATCACCAATGAATTAAGTAAGTATGGGGTTATCGTAAATTAAGGGGTATATTTTCAATTATTATAACTTTTTAATCAAATAAGTTAATAATAACAATGGGATTTAGAATACCCTATTTTAAGTACAGGCAATTGCTCAATATTTTGTTGTTGCAAGTCTATCAACCTGGTGGAATTGCACCAGTTTGCTCCGTAATATTGCGTTTTAATTCTTGTAGCGTTATTGATCGTCTTCCAACTACCAAACTTTTTTAATAACCCCACAGCCAGTAATCCGCTAAATTAAGATCATATAAGCTTGGTGGCTTGCATTTTGGGAAATGAATTTTAAAAAACGTCGGTTAAATTCTCTGACTGGTAGGAGAATAGCGAGAGAGGGAGGGGAAAGGGGTGGGAAGGGGGAGGGGGGAGGGCGGAGGTTCCCCGCCCTGCATAAAAATAATGTCAAATTGTTGGTGCTTGTTTTACAGCTGTGGAATAACATGATCTCCAAATGGTGACTTTCTTGTTATGAAGACCTTCTTGAATTGTTTCCTGTTGATTTTTTGCTGACCGAATTCCACAGGTTTGAGTATTGAGTTGATCATTCCAAGTAAGATGTGTCTCATCTATCCATAAAATACGGAATTACCATTCGGGTTCAATTTCCACCTGTGCCATTACTCGCAAAGTGAAATCGTACCTACTAGCCAAATCTACCTCCTCTACTTCAAACAGCATTTTCTATTTATATGGGCACCGGCACTTGCAATCGTTTAGATAATGCTTTGGCACTGCTGATTGCTAGTGGATTATCTTTGGCTATGTTCTAGTTCCATGTACAACCTCTGAAACTTGGACATCACCAATTCTTAGTCTTCCTGATCTTGGTAGGTTACTTACATGCCCTGTTCTTTCACATTTTTGTAATCAAACATACACTGTAGACTTTAGATGTCCTCAGACAAAAAGAAACAGGTGGTACAAGATTCGATGATCTGACAGGCCACTCTATATGCCCACTTCGACCATTTCAACGTTCCCAAAAGTGATAATCCACAAAGCAAGGTAATGTGGAGGCGTTCCATGTTGCAAAAATACCCACTCTTCACCAAATCTAGATCTTGCTCCACCAATTTTTCTGTGATCACAGAATTTAATTGCATTTGACCGTTTAAAACTCTTACATAGCCGTTGTGTAATTTGTTTCAACTGAAATTCCGTATGTATTGCCCAAACATTCAAGATCGTTGTTAGAAGCTGCAGTTTTGCTAGAAGATTTATTCATTGCCACTAATACTGTAAACTGTAAACTCTCTCACAAGGTGCATCTAACAGTTTTCTCCCAATAGCGCATCAGATATCTGCTTTTCAACAGTGAAAATGAAAGCTTCACAATTTTTTAAAATAATTTACTCTTTATTTTCTCCTAATAAGTGTAGCTTCAGCGGCTTCGCAAGTAACATTGCTTATCGAAGCCATGCACTGCAGTTTTTCTCAATTATTTAAAATCTCTCTTGATATAATCATGTCGTACCCAACAAATCTAGATCAGGACTGTGAGATAAACAAGCCTACGCAGTAGCACAATGCTCTCGTTCGGGTGGGATTTGTCATTTTATATTATGTAACGTATGTATTCCTGGACGTAAAAACAAAAATGGCCGTACACTTTATTATTTATTTATTATTTAAGTTGGTCTGCTCTCCTAGGTATGCTCTGTTGCTGTAGTGTTGGACAATATGGTCTATAGTTTGGTGCGGGTGTCCGCAGTCACATTAGGCCAAGGAAATCTTGCGACATTTGTGTAGCATTTCTGCACATCTAGCATGGACATATTTGACGCGGAAGGTCAGATCCAGTTGGCATACTCGGAACTGTGACGATATGGGATATATCTGGTGATATTGACTGTCCCCAGATCTCCTTCCACCTCTATTCGGTGTAGAAGTTATTTGTCCAGAGATCTACTGCTGTTCTAACAGGTGGACTTCGTGATTTGAAATCTCTTCAGATTGCCTTCGACATATCCTCATGTATGGGTTGCTGATCAGCCAATATTTTACGGTATTGGCGGACCAGAACCTCTTGTCTTCTGATATGGAGTGGTGCGATATGGTTAAGTATTGGTAGCCATCATGTCGGGGTAGCGATCCAGGGCTGAGCATCGCAGAGTGTTTGCTGATGCTCCCAAAGTGGTTCCACAAAGTTTCTAAACAATATTATTTCTTGTATGTGGAACTATACTATTTGAATTACAAAGTCCAGAATTTTACATAAGAAAATAAAAAAAAATCTACGTTTACGTATGTACCTACATATGTTCCTGATATTTTTGAAGTGGTAGTAAGTCATTTGATGAAACGCTATTAGTTTTAAATCCGTGCAACATTATCTAGGTACTTAATTTCCTTGACAAATCTTTATATACTCCGTCCTATAGCAATAACCATATATTTAAGCCCAATTTCTTGCTAACGTAACCGGTTCCGCGGTGTTTAATAAACGCTGTCATAGTTTATCATGTTTAGTGGTTTGCGGTCGTAATCTTACACGCGGTATCGATGAACATTCATCTGGGAAAACGTTATTGGATCCATCTCAAATGATCCTAAAGGGATTTATGCACCTCAATCACCGGCAAATATTATCTGCGTCGATGGCTACGCATTTTAGAATGTCAGGTTATTACAAAAACGTTTCGGCAGCGGTTAAAATTTCCGCTTGAAGAAAGCGATTATTTGCGTTGAGAGAATGCGGTTTCTGGGATATCTAATGATGATTACATGTACGTACATGTATATATGTATGTGTGTAGATAGCCGGACGTGGACTGGTTAGGTGAGATATAGGCGATTCCTGGAGTGAAGATACGATAAAACACAAGAGAAGTATTAAATCAAAATTTGGTTCCATTATTTGCACCAGCAGTAAAAATATAGATACAATTCTTTTCACTGGCTGATTATACTAGAGGACTGTAAGCTCGCAGTCAACATATTCGTCCAATCATTTTGATGATGAACGAAATTTTAACTAAATCTACACAACGTGAGTTGCTGGAGTTGGCCTTTAACACTTTAACCCCCGTGTGTACTATTTCTGGGACACACTCGGCGTTTACCTGTGAACCGTGCCGAATATTAGGCAATATAGTTTGCTCTGTGTCTCTGAACAACACACATTCTCCATAGAAATCATTCTATTTAGATTTACATCTTGTCCATGGGTAAAGCTTCTCAGCCTCAGTTTGGAAAAAATCTAAAATCTGGTGGCGGCACGCCAGTATATACCTGACAAGCGTCGCAAATATAACATAAAGCTCTTCAAATTATGCCCCAACAAAGGTTATACTTAGAATATTAGATCTGATGGACGAAAATAAGGTGTACCAAATCAAAATACTCTTGCTACCAGTAGTGTAATGCACCTCATGGGACCATTAGTGGATAGCGGCAGATCGTTGAACACAGACAATTTTTAGACAAGTGTTGACTGACCCATCAGTTGATCAAGCAAAAGACTCATTTGATCGGTACACTCCGTTTAGTCCGAAAATTGAATTCAAAACCTATCACCACCACAAAACTTTTCTGGGGGGAAATGATCATGCGTCAAAACAACACAAATGTTATCGTGGATAAGTGGAGAGATAAAAGAAATGTACTATTTCAACACTTACATCGATGCTCGTAATACTGCTAATGTAGAATTCAAAGCTGCCCCCGAACACAAATTGGAAGAAACAAAAAATAGAGGACGATGAGTGCAATGCTACAGTAACATGAATAAAGAAAATGGTAGAAACTACACTATGAAGCAAGCTAAAAGAGTGGCTATGAAATGTACCATCACGGACTTTGGTTATGTCCGGTATCTAGCGGTACAGCCTGCGCTCCTGTCACTATTCCCTTTAAGATAAAACAGACATGGTGACAGGAGCGCAGGCTGTACCACTAGATACCGGACATAATTAAAGTCCGTGGGTGTACATGTCCCGTTCAGAGGTTTCTATGCATGAACTCTTTTTTTTGGTATGCACAATGTATCATTAAAAAAGAAACACATGTAAATAGTTACTCTTTGTGTTAACAGAATACAATATTCAAAAATAAATTGTTTACTTCTTTTTATGTTATGTCCGTATTTGGTACACATGGTCTGTATTCATTGAGAGCAATAATTTTTATCACTTCGAACCATATGTACCATATACGGGCACGGGAAAACAAAGGGTGGGGAAAACTCCAAAATACTAAAAATTAGCTAGAAACCAAAGCCCAAGTTCATTTTAACACATTTTTTCAAAAAAAAATGAGTACGGTCCAAAGCTAAAGTTTGACAAAAAAAAAATCTGGAAGCTAAAGTGTTAAGATTGTGAGTTTATGGTTATGATCAATCCATCAATCTAATTACGTGTCGAGAGCAATTAATAATACAAATGACAGATATTTCTCTCCTAAACTGTAGGGTTTTTAATTTAGTTTATGTTGGTTCATGTCACCTTGACATATTAATGATGTTGACAGCTCCAAAATTTATGTATTATTGTTGCCAAAACATCGCATAAATCATGTCGACCGAAATCAAACCAGAAAGGACAGAACCATCTGGCAGCAGCGCTCAATCACTTTCAAATACAGCTTCCAAGACTAAATCCAGAACTAAGTCTAACACCGTGAGGTCTATATATATACATGTCTACGCAAACTTAATTTACAATTATTTCTCCTATTTTAGATATTTAATAAGAAAGAACGTTGGTCATCAAAATGGGATTGTGTTTCAGCAACTATGGCATGCACAATCTCCATGAGCGCTTACGACACATTCTTAGTTGCAAGCTCAAGAAGTACTGTTAATGTGTACGTTTCCTCAAATCATCCTATATAACCAGAATATTATCTTCAGATACTGGATTCACTCAATATACTATATGGACCATATTTTTTTGTATGCCTTTGATCTACATGCAATTACTACTAGGCCAGTATACACAACTTGGTACTTGTGTATACAAGTATTTGAGTCCCATTGGTTGTGGGATTGAATATGTATTCATATCAAACCTGTTTTTAAGGACGATAAAAAACAGCATTCTTCTAAATGATTCCGTATTCTATTTCATGAGTAGCTTTCGGCAAGAATTGCAATGGATGAACTGCTCCCGTCGGTATAAAGTGCCCTGCTGGGATAGAACAAAAAACTGCACAAATTGTGTGAACTCAACGTATTATATGCCAGGATATATTTATTTTTTGTAAGTAGATAAGTTTTTTTAATAAAATCCCAGTAAATAATACACAAAAAAAAACTGAAATCTCAAAGTTTTGCACAAACATATATACTTTTATGCTTTTATGGTCTTCAATGAGAAACCAGCATGGCAGTATCCCTACTCATCACTCATCTTGCCTAAATTAGTAGGAAAAAATTCAAATATGACTGCAAAGAAGAAACTTATTGCGACTCTTTTGATTCCCTAAAAAATATTTGTAAAGATTTTTGAAAGAAGTTCATGCTATCAGCTCTAAACCATTGATGCCATGTTCAAACCTGATTCTATCTACGCTCTTTAAAACAGTTGTGGTGCATTCACATACAGACACACATAATTTACACAGCAAAGGCTGCACAAAGCTTCTGTGGCACAAGCATATCGAATTGACTATGAATAAGACAACAAGAGCTTTAATATTATATGTATGTTGAAACCTAACAGGCAAGACGTCGTACTTACTGCAACCCACATCAGCTGCAACTGTTACCAAAGTCATTTTAGACTTCACATAAATATAATAGTGAAAGGGTTGACCTATGGCACACTACATCGACTAATCAAGGCAGGGACTGGAAGGGACCAGATCCCATGCCAGAGAATTGAGCTATCTCTGGCGAAGCTCTCCTCACACACACAAGAATGAGAAGGAGAGCCCTCCACCTACTCCCTAAAGGCAAATACCATTAAATGATATACGGATGGTGAGAAAACTGATAAGGGAACAGGTGCAGGGGTATTCGAGCCAGGAACCAAACACTCAAAGCCAATAAGAACTTACCTACTGCGTCTTTTAAGCGGAGATTAATGCTGTTGGACGATGTGTTCAACTGAATCTTCACAGGAACTATCGGCACCAAAGCATTATAATTTTCTGCGAAAGTCAAGCAGCCATAATGGTGCTGAGTTCTAACACCATCCGATCGAGAATGCTAAGGAAAACTAAAAGAAGAGAAAGGAGAGTTGCATTATTCTAGGTACTACAATACACTGGAATCAGTGGCAACGAGAAAGATAATCTATTAGTAAAGAAGGTCGCCACAACCTCGTTTATGGGGCCAACACAGGGAGGAGAATCTCAGAGCATCTCTATAGGAGAATCTTCCTGGTTTGAGACACTCCAATTTATTCCTTGGAAACTTCGCTAAAGATCGAGCAAACGACATGTTACAACTATGTAGCTACAACTGTGTGGGCTTTCTCAAATTCTTCTATATTCTTCTTCCAATTTACATGATTTGTTTTATTGTTCTAGCTTTCATTATTTAGAAAACCCCGACTTAAGTGCCACTCAATTGAATCTATCATTACCACCGCTTAGGAAATGTATGGCACATCTGGTGTGTTGGGCCTTTACTTCAGTTGTGTTGATGTTGGCCACAAACCACTACATTCGGGTATTTAATAGAAATGAATCTTGTAGATATATGCCTATCTACTGAATACAATATATTTAAGGCTGTAAGAAGTATCTGGTGTATATGTTTGGGTTTTCTCATGCTGCTACTTCTAGGATGTGCCGCACCAGATGGAAAAGGTAGTTTTCTCGATCTATTACTGGTAGGGACAAGTAATATTACAGACATTTCCGTAAGTAATATTTTCCATCAACTAAAAATTTAATTTCGTTACGTTATTATCTTATAAAAATTATTTTTAGTCATGGACGAATACCCTCAACAACGCAGTTACGTTATATGGTCTAGGCAGAGCTTTTCATGTTGTAAATGGTTCTCATATGGTTCACAAATTGCCAGCTGGGTTGCTATCAATAATTATTGTTATTACTCATTTTCTTATAACCTGTTTATGTTCAATATTAGCCATAGTATGTATCAATAAGATTGCCCACTATACCAAAACAGATAGGGATCATTTATCACATATAAGCTGGGGTATCTCGGATAATATATATTTTTACGTTTTACCACAAGGACTTGGATTCATGGGTATCTTATGCTCAGATTGATTCAAAATCAATAATAATTTGAACATTTTAGGTATTCCTCAATTATGGAGTTGCGTTTATTTTGGTTTATGTATATTATTAAACTTAAATCAGCAACTCACCCATTTGATAATGATGGAAAAAGCTTTAAGCGATATTTACCCTAATCTATCCCGCTATACGAGATACGTTCTAACATTTTTCTGTATATTTACTTGTATAGTGAGTAGTCTCTTCCTTTCTAAGGTAACATGTTTCATATTAATAAATAGCAATTATTTTAGTCGCTTCTACCTTTTAGGATTCATTCCTGACCTACAAGGAAATATGTTACGTTATAGCTAACAACAATGAAATGTTTAATGTAGTCGTAATGTGCATTCTAGTATGTTGGATCTATGGGGTTCAAAGATTCAGCGATGATATTCATTTCACTACAGGAAAAGAGACTACAATGTTTTGGAAAATTTGTTGGTACTGCCTGCCCATTATAGCCATGGTAAATTTGTATTGAAATGATTTAGAGAACGATATTTTCTAAATTCAACTTAGAATAGCTTCCATGCAATATTTTGCAATTCGTGCAAATTCTAGGCTGCCCATGGTGAAATTATGATTCTGCAGAATCAAGAGAACACCAACACCAGAGTACTAGATGCGATACTGTATTGGATACTTGGTAGCCCAGTACCAATCATGGCAATCATTCAAATCTTCAAATTTATGAGAAAGCGGGTATACCGACAGGCTTTCTTTTTCCTATGTAATGATTAATGCATTTCTGATATATTTAGGATTTGTTCGGTGTGCTTCGAGCAGAAGAACGTTTTGGTCCGCCGGAACGCCAAGAAAGACATATGAGGCGGTTATTTAATCCAAGAAAAGAAACCAAATCGAAAAGGCGTATGCAGATATGCCAGCATCCATGTATAATCAACAATCACGTTAGTATAATATTTGGACCATTACGTACTCGAGCTGAGAGTATTCTGTTTAGGTGGTGGAGCTTGTCATAAAAAGCGAAACTGGGTTTAGAGAGCAATGCGAAGAAAAATTAATGGAGGATTATATAAGTGATGAAGAGTAGACGCTTTAGAAAATATTTTTATACAATAGATTTAAGTTAATTCCTTATATAAGTGTAATTAACAGCAGAGGGTGCAATACATTTTAAAAGTTGTACATTTATGTATATATGCATTCTAGATATGATAATTTATGAATGTACACCAACTCTGTTGTATGCCATAAAATGTTAAACTATGTTCAGTATGTTTGCGTCATATACAGGACATAGAAGTTGGCCTTCACTTCAAGCTTTGTCAAATGAATCCCGTAAATTGTAGAGAAAGTCTTCAATATGTTGTCAAGCTTTAATTTATTATTAATCACTATAAGAAGCAAACATGAGAGTCTAATCAAAACTCCTATAGATAATGCTCTCAGATTAATCTGGTCACGGTGTTTGCAGAAGCAACAAAGCATCGATCAAAACAGCTGTGGTACCATTTATAAGAAGAAGGAAGCTATCTCGGTCAGGTTTTTTTTGTAAAACCTGGAAGCGGAAATCTCAGATAATCTTTTAGACGTACTTGTCTTTAATCCCACTCACAGTCAAATATGTATCGTCAAAACAAAATAGAGTCACTTATACAAGTAATACTGCAAAAAACGTACAGCGGCTTGCCTATGTAGGCGTTCTAAGCATAATCCGAATATATCCGACCACGACAATAAAGGTCGTTCTAGATCTGATTGCACCGATAGCCAAGCCGGTCATAGCTTTAAGCCTAAATTGGTTTGGAAATGTGGGATGAACGTGACCCAATTCGTCATAAAAAACAGTGTATTTCTGTGTGGGTACCAGGACACACAAAGACCAAACAGAATAACATACTGGATGAACTTGCAAAGCAAAGCGTTAACGTGCATTTCAATGGACCAGAACCATTCTTTGGCGTTTCAGAACGACAGTTCAAAATGGAACTTCGAGACTGGGAAGAAAAAGAATGGTCTCCCCATGAAAGAAAATTACCGGACAAACACAAACGAAGAAATTTATCAACTGCTCACCAAATAGTAATAAAAGAACTGCTTGATCTAAGAAAAACAGGGTCTTCACGGGCCTGCTAACTGGTCATTGACTCTAAAATATCACCGCAAAAGATTGACAAAGATGATGAAGACACGTGTCGATTTTGCGAAATAGGAACTGAGACAACCGAGCACATACTCTACTAGTCCAAAGCATTAAGCCGAAAAAGGTTTCAGCATCCAGAAAAGCTGACACTAAATCCCGAACAGCGTAAATCCTCAGCATTCAAACTAATCCCGGGATTTGTTAAAAAGAGATTAGAAGGGCACTGAAGAAACGAAATATTTACAATAGGTCAATAATTCGTACAGAAAAGAAATAAATAGTACCTGAACTACCCTTCTTCTATAGTACAATACAATAGATCTGATTTCATCACCCCTACAAATCAAAAGGGTATCGCCAGGAAGATGGAACACAATACAGTCTTCAAATTAGGCGACTTACTTAGTGGACAATTTTCAAAATCTGCAAGAACTAGTAGAGGTAAATGAAAAAACTTGCTAACAAATGCGATGCTCAATTTCAACACCTCCTTATTCGGTTCTCGCATCCTCTTGTGAGCATACATACGCAGTCATCGGCTACTGGCAGCGTACGTACAATTTTCGACCTTTTCTTTTGATACATTAAATTCATTCGTTGACAAATGAGCCCTCAATGAATCGGGTGAATTACACTCTTTACGAGTATGATGAATACTTTTAAGACAATTTTATAGCCAAGAAAAATTCCAGCATGGAGCAAACGTAAATACTTTTTGCGGACTCTACTTAACAAAGAAAAATTCTACAGAAGATGTCCAAGACCTTTGACGTTAAAAGCAATAAAAATAGCGACTCTCG
>ML219349.1:0-43159 GCA_004785975.1 Popillia japonica | reverse complement strand
ATGGCCTTACGATACTGCAAGTAAGTGAAAATAAATAATATATAAAAGTTAGTTTTTATCAAAATTAACTGGTTTGATCTTGTCTGATCTAATAACAATGAAGTTAATGTAATGATTATTCCATAAAATTAAGGTGAGAGTTTCATCATGTTTAAATAAAATAATCTTACTACACTGAGTAAAATTGCATTATCGAAAGCGTAGATTCATTGAACAACATTTCCTGTAGAATTTAATGTAGCTTTTACCTTACCTATCTAATACTTCCGGTGTGCCTTCATATTGACTGATTCTTGTGCTTACAATTAGTTAAGGAAGTATATACATACATAATATGCACAAAAATTGTCTACTTTGTTCTTTGATGAGTTATTTTCACGGTAGTTTACTTATCGTAATATCACTTTTAAAATTGGTAATTTTATACGCTTTCCTCTACTCATGTATTAAATCACTTCAATCAACTAATTGCAGTTGTAAAAGCGAAAAGTATACTCTAATAGTGTAACGCAAGTGCTCATAATTTTATGTTATTAGGTAATAAAATACTTAAGCTTATTATTATTTTGAAATTTTATTGCAGGGCTCATTTGTTTGGTAATGATACTAAACGATCGGTAAATTATGACATTAATTTAACAAAATTTACTTTTTCAAATGTACCTGTAATCGTGTTTAAAATGAAACATTTTAAAAGTATCCCAGTGATAATATTATCCTCTCGTCTACAGAACTATCCCTTCAAAATATTTTAGTATGTTCTACGGCATCTGTTACCTCACGTCGCGTTTTTTTTCCTAAAAAAATTGATTGTGGTGGTTGGTACATAGGTACGCCCAAAGAAAAAGTGTCAACCTAATCCTACTTACAAACTAGTATCTGTAATATTTTGCTCATTTATTATATTTATCCTATCTTTTCCAGGTACTGTAACCATGTTCGGCCTCTTCAACGGCTTTTCTTCCAACTCCGGTAGCGGCTACATACCGGAAATGGAGCAAACTATTAGCCAACTGGAAAGAGGAAGTATAGTAACAAAGTTTTCATGGCGAAAAAGGGCGGAGAAGAAAACATTGGCCATCCGAAGGGAAACCAGACAAATAGTATGGTCACGACCGAGTACGAGTGGTTCGCGGCCTATATACGATGGTGCAGTAAACATGCGGGAAGTGAAAGAAGTACGACTAGGAAAAAATTCGAAAGATTTTGAGAAATGGCCGGATGACGCCAAAAAACACGATTTTTCAAAATGTTTCATAGTAATCTACGGGCCGGAATTTAAACTGAGGGTATTAAGCTTTGCCGGTAAGAATTCCTTATTTTTTTCGTGTAAAGTTGGCCAGATGTTTAGCAAAGAATTCGGAAAATTTGCGTGTAAACATGATAATTAAATTATACGACCAAGAAATTTTGCACATGCTGTTTACACGCTTCTTAAGAGAGGCAATAAATTATACATTCATGCACTCCTTGTTATTAATTATACATAGAGCGTGATACGTGTATTTAAGACTATAGGGAATCCTACAAAAGTTCTATTATTGCGTGTTTCAAATTTAGTTTGTTAGAATAGTCGTGATTAAAATATTAGGAAAAACCTTTTTACATCAGCATATGTCGAAAAGTAAAAATTACCAAATGTGCTGGCTTATGTAACAAAGGCCTCCTCAGTAACCTAATATTTGCATATGAATTTATTTATGAAACCTCTAGCTCTTTATAGTAAATGTTTTTTTTCAAAGTAACACCAAATTAAAAATAAATCTATCATCTCCACATTATTGGACTTCAAAAATTCAATTTTTGCAAAATATTTTCCGATAAACGCATTATTGAAATATACCCATAACCAATTCCCATAACATTTACATAACTAAACAGTACTAATCTTGTGCAAGTTACAAGGTATATTCGTGATTGTCTTGATAGATGACGACAAGATGTCATTTATACTGACTTCAAACAAAGCTTTGGATACAGTGAATCATCGTTTACTAATACACAAGTTGGGTGCCATGGTATTTCCAATGAGGTACCTAACTGATTTGATGAAATCTTATTTCGATAACAGATTCTGCTGTCCATTACCACGGCTTTGTATCAAATTCATTCAAAATAACTTCTGAAGTACCACAGGACTCAAACTTGGGCCCATTGTTATTTAATATTTACATCAACGATGTTTTTCCAATGTTGAATTGTAATGTGTTGGCTTACGCAGATGATCTCAAAATATATCAGGAAATTACTTCGATATCAGACTGCATTCATCTCCAAAACAACATCAACTTAGTTAGCACTTAGTGCACGGAGAACCAAATTAACTTAAACTTGCAAAAATGCTCTGTGATGACCTATTCAAGAATCAAGAATTATCTTCGAGTACCTTGCTAATGAGGCACTTATGCCTCGACAAGCGCTTGTAAAAGATCTTGGCGTTCTATTTGATTTCAGTCTAACTTTTGCTGGCCACATTATTTCCGTCAGAAATTCTGCCTGCGGATCTTATGGCTTTTAGTAAGATTCTGTAGGACATTTACAAACCTAGCAGCTTTAAAAACGTTGTATTGCTCTCTAGTTCGTAGTAAATTGAAATATACGTCCGTAGTGTGGTATTCTCATTATACTAAGCAACAAATTACATTGGAAAGGGTACAAAAACAATATTTGAAATGTTTATCGTTCAAAATTGACAATATCTTTCTTTTCAATATCTCTCTTTCTGAGCGAAATAATAAACAACACACATTTTTTCACAAAATTTGGGTTCTTTTATGAGGTCTCTTTTGTAGAATAAAATTTTATTATAGAAGTGGTATATATCATAATACACTTACATTTATGAAAAGTTCTATTTCATCTGATAACATCAGTGAGTTAAAGAACATATTTATCTTAAACTTTTAAATGTGATAATAATGAATATACTAAAAAGTCTAAGCAGAATGGTGCGAAATTGCACAATTTGGATTAAATGGTTTACTTAAGGACTCGTATCTGTGGTAGGATACTAATGTAATTGGTTACCACACAGCCCGGAGAACAAAAACTGGTATACATTGGTTTCCTGTAGCTGATACAAATTTTACCAACTTGTACAGGACGTTCTATATTAGCATGTCAAAAGAAAGTTAGGATATTTATGTACTCTAATTTTATATCACTTCTGTAAACCGTTAATTAACAAATTCGTATGTTTAGTTTAGCATTGACAACAAATTATACTAATATATGTATTTCCGAAACACTTCTTCACTACTATTTCTTCGAAATGAGGAAACTAAATAAGCAAAGGTTTCGTTGACACAAGATTGTTTGTTTTGTGTCAGATAGAAAAAGCTGCTTAACCAGTTGTAGTAATACATATATTTGCAATTAATCATTTCAGTAAATCTAGAAGAACGTACAATATTGGTTTATTCCTGCATATACATTACACCTCTTACGTAAACTAATAAATTTTATTGAGAGAACTGACAATGATTGATGCTTTAGTAATATGAAAATGTACATTGAAAGAGTGAATCAGAATTGTCATATACGCTCTTAAAACTTATTTAAGTAAATGCTAGTTGGCACTGAACTGAATAACGTGTACGTATATAAGGCGTTCTTGAAAAAAACGTCACCAATATGTAATTGAAGATATTTAATTAACTTAAGAACTTCGACAAGTTTGGTTTTGAATATAAACCGAATACAAAAGTAAATGGCAAAATTCCTAATGCATTTCTGTATTAAATTTCAGCCCTATCAGAGCAAGAATGCGATCTTTGGTTGAAAGGTTTAAGATACCTAGTCAAAGACACTATATATGCACCATATCCCTTGCAGGTTCAAGGATGGCTGAGGCGAGAATTTTACGAAATGGAGAGCTGCAGAGAGACGTAAGATAATCACACGTTATCTAGGATTTAAGTTTATAATTGTGATGAATTTTCAGTATATCCTTGAAGGAAATCAAGGCCTTTTTACCGAGACTGAATTGTAAGATTCCTACCAATAAGTTAAGAGAGTTATTTAATGAAGTCGATACTAGGAAAAGAAACGAAGTAACCTTCGACGATTTCACGATTTTATATCAAAAGTTATTGTTTAATGAAAATGTAAGTTATTTTGTACAATTTGTTGTAGTTCTCTTCCAGGACATTTTTATTTTTTCCAGAAAGTAGAAGATATTTTTGATAGGTTTTCAATGTATTCTGATAATAGCAAGCAAATAACACTTCAAGAATTTCAGTCGTTTTTAGTTCACGAACAAAGTGATGAAATGGGCAACGATGAAAGAAGGTGTTCAGGTTTTATATGCAACTTCTTAAAGGTAAAATTTCGGATTTCGACGTAGACCAAGATCCAAATAGTAATCATGTTCTTTAATTGCAGGATCCTCAAAGAGATTGCCAGGAACCGCATTTCACAGTTTCAGAATTTTTAGATTTTTTATATTCTAAACAAAACGATTTGTGGGATACTACCAAAGATCAAGTATACCATGATATGACCAGACCACTCTCCCACTATTGGATTGCATCTTCGCACAACACGTAAAAAACATGCATACCAGCAAAGTGGTTAATCTCATAGCTTATTTACTTTAGGTACCTGACTGGAGATCAGTTTTCCAGCGAGTCTTCTATAGAAGCATATGTTAGATGTTTAAGAATGGGATGTCGATGTATAGAACTTGACTGTTGGGATGGACCGGATGGTATGCCTTTTATATACCACGGACATACTCTAACGTCGAAAATAAAATTTGTCGATGTTATAAGAACGATAAAGGAGCACGCGTTCGCAACATCGGAGTACCCTGTTATCTTGTCGATAGAAGATAATTGCTCCTTACCCCAACAAAGGAAGATGGCTTCATTGATGCAGGTTAGTTGTAAGTGTAAGGAGTTTACTAGAGATGAATATACTATGGATAGTAACTATTTTTAGGAGGTGTTTAGTGAAATGCTATTAACGCATCCAGTTGAGAAGAATGAAAGGCAACTACCATCACCTAGCCAGCTGCGGCGAAAAATTATCTTGAAGCATAAGAAGTTGCCAGAAGGACAAGAAGAAAACTCCTTTCTTGTTAAAAATGAAGGAAATGAAATGGATCTGAGAAATTCTACCAAAAGTGGAGTTATGTATTTGGAGGATATTGTCGATAAGGAGTGGAATCCTCATTTTTTTGTTTTGACACAAAGTAAATTATATTTCACGGATAGCTACAAGCTCGAACAAGTCAGTACCATTATTTGTAGTTAACAGATTCATATTTGATACTATTTATAGTAGAAATACACCATATTACTTCCCGCTTTGTAAGTAATAAACTCCGAAATCTCATATATTGTTACAGGAATCCGAGAGGTTATCGGAGGATGAAGAAGAAGGTGTAATGTTAAACCGTTGCCGTAGTGATGTCTCGACAGAAGAACTTCATTTCAGTGAACAATGGTTTCACGGAAGATTACCACGTGGTCGCGAAGAAGCTGAACAGTTATTAAAGCAATATTCGTATTTGGGTGACGGTACATTCTTAGTGCGCGGTAGTGTTACGTTCGTCGGGGAATATTGTCTTTCTTTCTGGCGTAACGGTTCCGTTAATCATTGTCGGATTAAAACAAAACAGGACAGACAGCAGATCAAGTACTATTTGACGGATACAAAACACTTCGATAGTTTGTACAGCCTAATTACATATTATAGAATTAATCCTCTCGTTACCGCGGAATTTTCGATCGCGTTACAAGAACCAGTTCCGCAACCGAATAAACACGAAGGGAAACCCTGGTATCATAAACAAACTAGTCGATTGCAAGCTGAGGATATGCTGAAGAAGATTAGGATGGAAGGTGCCTTCCTTGTGAGACCTAGTGAAAATGATCCTAATTCGTACACAATAAGTTTTCGGTAAGTGTCAATACCTTTACACGTTGTTACAATCTGTAAAGTAAACAGACTAAGATTGTCCATTATAGCGTCCACATAGGGGAGTACAATAGTGGTTTGCTTATTATTTCGGTAGGGATCCCTGAGTGAAGATGACGAAGTTTATGTTCTGTTGTATGTTGTTGAAGCTATAACTATTCTGCAGCAATTCGGCAGAAGACCTTATATTATCTCAAATGCCTCCGTGCAAATATGAGCTAGGATCGGGAATGCTCATCGTAGAAGAGAGAATTATTGACCTAACTGCTTGAATGTCGTCATTTTTTGGAGTAGGGGAGAGTGGGCCACCTTGAGACGGAAAAAGTTTTTGGTTTATTATCACATTAATTTTTAAAGATAACGGAATAAACATATTTTTCTCTACTAATTAGCTACCCGTTAGTCTAGAAGAATCGAAAAATATAACAAATTGTGGTCTTGTAAGGAAGAATTAAACCCCCCGCAACGTGGGTCACTATGAGACATGATGAAATATAGAAAGAAATTAAAAAATTTAAAGAAAACCTTTATTCAACACTAACTTTTAATAGAAAATATTGAAGAACAATAGACACTGAGACTAAAATATAAAAACACTGACAATTTTTTTTAGCGTAGGTATGTCCAAATTATTAAAATTAATTTCAAATTTGTAGTAAGACTGCAAGTCTTTTGGTTTTTCCCAGAATAGATGGCAACGGTAAAATCAATTTTATATCTTCAAGTGGAACTACTGCAACATCAGGTTCGGACGGAAAAACAAAATGACCCCCAACCTTTGCAGATTTTCTTAAAAAAATGACTTCAACGTCGTTTGTTGATTTCAAAAGTCTCGTCACCTTTCCTACATAAAATATATTATTTTTAGCTTTAAATTGCACTAACACAAAATTGTCGGTTTCCGGATCGTTATGAAGCTCTTCAAATCCGGAAGGTTCATCTTCCGGAATCCAGTCTGTTGAATCATCAGAATCGGCGAACGATATTTCTTCTTCATCATCATCAGAAGACGTATTGTTTTTTTGGATAAATTTTCTTTTTCCTCCAAATATATTCTACTAGCAGCTTGTTTCTTGGACTCTTCTAGTTTTCGTTTTCGGTTTTCCTTCTTTTCCATGTATTTAATTTGTATCTTTTCTTTCTCAGAGATATCGGTAGGAATACAACTGGTAGCTTTTTTACGTTGGCTATTTTTCAGTTTACTGTCTCCTGCTTTGGGGTATCCTTGAAATACTTCAGGACGCCAGCACGCGCGTATCCTTCGCTGTTTTCCCATAGCACATTTTTGAGCATTTAATAACGTAATAAACTAACTCCTTTTCTTCCTTGTCACTGCAAATTAAGCGCTGCTTATAATTGCTCTTCATTGATATTTGTTCATTAGCATCTGTCTTGTTTACTTCCTTTTTAAGGTATCTCTGTAATGTTTGAAATGATAGGTCATTTTCTGTGGCTGCTTTTCGAAGTGATAATTTTACTCCTTTTTCCCCTTTCAGAACTTGCAGAACAGCCCTTTTCATACTTTCTTCGGAAAATGTGCCTTTTTGGCTCTTCCGTTTGCGACCTCTGGACATCTGGAGTTTATAAAATACACTAATTAAAAGTATTTATTACTTACTGCAGACGTGGGCCACCATGAGACAGTGTCTCAAGGTGGCCCCGTGAATATGTCTCATGGTTGCCCATTTACACGTTCTTCAAAAAATTTGACTTGATTTGGTATAATATAATTTTTTTATAAATGTGTTACATTGAAAAGAAAGCTTATTAGCCAACTTTTAAATAAGTATGAATATGTTACCTTTATCCTTGAATTTTGTCTCCACACAGAGAATCGTAAAAAAGCGCGCGAAAAAGATTGAACACAACAACACCCTACTTCGACTCAAGCTCAACTAAGAGTGGTCTGACGGCGTAAGGAATTTTATTAGTAAATCAGCACCACATGGGGTATAGTTTACTACACGACTAATAGATGGCTATACCTTACCTAACCAGAAATATTACAATGTCTCATCGTGGCCCATGTCTCATGGTGGCCCACCCTACCCTACCTTTTTTTGTTTCTTCTGGATAGGTTCTGTAGTAGAATCTCATTCTACCAAGTCGATATTATTAATACGTAGTACCGGTCCGTACATCTTGAAGAGTAACTTAGAAAATGTGAGGTTAGTTTCAATTATGTTTATGGAATTGTTCTCATTATATATATTACTTCGTTTTATGTCATTTAGAGGTATTCAAAGACTGGATCAGCATTGTTACCGCAGTGATATTTCAAGTTTATTAGGCAGAAATTTATTCCTTGAAATTGTTTTTCTATTTATGGAAGAGATTGCAGTGTAGCGGACACTTTTATTGGCCATAGCAGATCCGAAAAAGACATTTATATAGTTGCTTTTCTAGCTTGAATTCTCTAAGCAAACTCTGCTAAGTTGTGTTAAAAACCTTCACTACCGCAGCACAGGCTGTAAAATCGCGGAAATGTACAAAAGCAATTTTAAATTATACACAAATTCTTTTTTAATCAAAATAAGCAGTTCTGTAGAAATGTGCGATAACTGCCCCCCTTCACGAATTAAAAGAGCTGATAAGCCTCCGCAACTATCCTTTTAAACGACAGAACAGAACTTCTTTGCTACCTAGCAGGTTATACTTTAAAAGTTTTTCCTGTTTCAGAACTATAGGAACTGATTATCGCAGACTTATACCAGTTACTATCTTAATATTTTTGGAATCCTAGTTAGGGGCTGTTTATTGTCGAATTATATCTACTTTGATAAGCTCAATTCGGTCAGAAATTACAGCATCATTTCCGGGAACACCATCTTTAAGAACACTGACAAGTTGTACCTTTTTAACACACAGTCAAGATACTTTCCAGTATTCTCAAATACAAACTACTGACATTAACATTTGCCAAAATTATGAATCATTAGTATCCTAGTATATACAGTGAAACCCCTCAAATCCGAACCCCGGAAATCCGAAATCCCGGGAAATCCGAACGAGTTTTTTTTTGACAAATTTAAGTTTGAAAAACACGCAAAAAAGAGGAACTTATTTATTTAGTCATAAAACAACTATACTTATATTCTACATTAAACAAAAACAATGAAATAACAATAGAAACACACAAAACATCACTTAATTTTTCACTTGAAATCAGTTATCTTCAATTGTCGAAGTGACGTAAACTTTCCCGCGGAGGCAATTGCGCGCCAGCGTTGCATGAACATGACATCGTTGGCGTGGCTGGTGCGTGTTGTTTTACGAAGCGCAATGCGATGTCAATAGCAGAGACAGCATCAGTATAAGTCACATTGACTGTCGAAGTTTCTTCTTTTTCACTGTCACTAGCTACATTGCCGTCATGTTGACTTTGAACCAGACTCACTATTTCATGTTCGCTGCATTCTTCTACAGCCCCAAATAGTTCGTATTTGAGGGGATTCACTGTATTACCAATTAATATTAACCTTTCAAATGCTGGTCTCCATGCCACTAAGTGTAACTCAGATGCCAAGCTGTTTTAGAAGTAGACATGTTTTTCTAAAATTTCAATAATCTGTGGTACTTTTTCAGAACTTCAGTTCGTAGAATCGCAAACTTAACTAACTTTATACATAAAATTTCAAATATCGCAAAAAAATGAAACGACACCATTACTGGTAATAGAAAACCAGTAATTTCCATTTTCTTTGTAACTGTAATCAGAAATCGTTTAAAGAATTTAGTGATTCTAAATTCCTAAACCATTCACTATTTAATTCCGTAGCTCTTCGGTTCTTATTGTTCTTTTGCAAGTTAAACAACCTCGTATTGTATTTCGAAATACTCTTAAACATGCAAGAAATACGTACTCATTAGGCGATTCTAGTAACACACATAAAAGAGACAAGTAAAATTCAGTTTTATAAATACAGTTGGGAATCCATGTCTTTATTTTCTAAATAGATTATAAAACTGCAAGTAATGGCCTAGTAATATTCTAAACTGGCGCTTTATACATATTTTGTACATCTCTTGTTTCATTGTTGCAGAGCAGACAAGAAAATTAAACATTGTCGAATTAAGAGAGAAGGGAGACTCTACACCATAGGAAGTGCCGAATTCGAGAGCTTGGTAGAGCTTATTAACTATTACGAGCAGTTCCCTTTGTATAGGAAAGTGAAGCTTAGCAATCCAATTACGGAAGATGCTCTAGCAAGAATGAGTATGGTAAGTAAAACTATCGAAGTAACTTCGTTGAATGAATCATTTATTTCGTTTACATTTTTATACAATCTAATTGCACCAAACCGACCATATCTTGTTCTACTACGTATATGAATATATTTTTTACTTCATTAAAAACGAAGAATACAATTAATAGTAGGAGTAAATTATGTGTATTTAACAACAGTACCATAAATTATAAATATAAAACATAGAAGTGTAAAGCATAAAATATGTAACCATATAATTTATCTTCATTAAAAAATCGTTTAGAACATATTACAAGAAACAAATGTTACAACTTAACAACTCTGAATACTAAATTTAAAGCATACATTTAAAGAATAAGAAACGACAATGAAAATTGTATATCTATATATATCTATGGAATAGCTATATATAAAGAACGAAATGCATCACATTAAACAATCAATTAATCCATTTTTCGTCTTAATTAAAAAAGAGATTGCAATAATTTACTCTTTCGTTGATAGCACCAATATCTGTTAAAATTGGAAAAATTTACGTTTTAACAAACTTCATTAGTGACATTAATTGAATTATTGTATTTTATTGAAATTTCTAGCACAGGATTGTTGATTGAATTAATACATTTCGATACTTATGACTACAAACTAATCAGTCTTTAATCACTTATTTGGTATAACTATATTGTTACAATGCATCATTCTTATACTACATAAACTATTCTGTTTGCATATTTTTTTACATGTTGCAAGAAATTAAATGGTCTCGTGTTTGTTAGGTTTTAAGTGGCAAATCTCAAATCAAAATTGTCTCTTTTAGAAGAAAACACAAAACAGAAATATAAAATACACCTTTGATAAGACCTTCTGCATTTCTTTTCTAAACTTAACCTTGCGTGTAAAAATCCTACAAACATACTTATTTAATATATTTTTGTTCACTAAACTACTTTCAAACTCTCACTCAAAACAGTTATCTTTATAAATCAATGTTCTAGCTATACTAAGTTGTAGGATTAGGATAGGATTCCAGTAATTATAAATACTTCATCATACTGATTGGATATTTCATGCGAAAGTGCGCCTAATTTTTTTATTAAAATAAGTTTTTACTTTTTCCATTTTAAAAATATTTTATAATCTTTCGAAAGTGGCAGTTAGTATGTTTATACGGTTCAATTTGATTTCGAATCAGTTACAAAAGGTCTAACTCTAGCCAGTTTAAAAATAATCCAGAACTTTCATCGAGTTACTGAGTCGAAATATCGTTTCTCTGATACTTGAATTCAACACTCAACGGCTAAAGACACTTATAGATTTATAAACATAAACTTGTTACCACTACCGCTAATACAACAAAATCTTTTATACCGAATATCAGAAAATTTTACTTTTGCATTTTCGGTTACGAATATAAGGCAAGAGCTGATTTCTTGAATAAGAATACAATACCGTGGAATGGGGTGACTTTGAATAAGCAGGTTTAATTTCAAAATTAAAATGTATTTTTCTCCTGAAGTAGGAGAGCAAAAGAAATAAAATTAAAATGTAAATATCGGATTTGGTCACTCTACCTATTTCTGAAATTAAATGATTATTTTTCTCATTATCTTCTGAGAAAAAAAAATTAATGGTGGTGATCAATGTTAAACTATAAGTCGGGTTACTTTGAAACCTCCTTGTTTCTGGACGGAATTCTAAAGTAAGAAAATAAGGAACAAACTGCAGAAAAAGTTTTTAATTGTAAAGATAGTTTTTTACGAAAAAAAATTATAAAATTATTTTTTTTAGAAAATGTAATTTAATAATCATAACTTGTCTTAACTTAAAAATCAGCTTATAAACTAACAAATAAAGATTTACTTTAACTTATTTAGTCAGTTCTTGAGTATTTATAGCAAATGGTAACTCAACATAGTTTTCGTCTTCCACAGGTTTTGGCAAAAACGCGACAATGTCACAGCGATTAATTTCTGAAATATCTTTTGGAATTTTCTGAAACCTTCTTTTGTCATTTAAAGTCTTGTAGCCTTGCACTAACAAAGGGGCTGTTTGTGTAATTTGGCACGCATATTTATATGTTTGCTTGCCACGGCAAGTAAAAAAGTTTACTAGTGCGTATCTTCCTTCTGCACATTCTGTTTGTTGTTCTACCTCTTCAGCAAAATTATCATCAACATCACTTTCATCTTCCTGCGTCTCTTGATTATTTGGATTAGAATATTTTTGATCAACGATCAAAGTAGCACCGCATAGGTGATCAATGACAACCCATGAATAATAGACCGTCGAAAAAGCAATAGCCGTTAAGATTATGTTTTGCCATATACATATGATAGATGAATAAACTTCTGTTTCGGTAAATTACATACAATTTAAGTTTTTGCGATAATCAAAGCTGTAGTTTAGAAGTTATTTCAGCTATTACAATTCAAAAAACTTCTACTTACGTATTTTGAATAATTTTTCATTAACTAGTAACAATACACCAACTGCGTTGGTCACATGTTCACAGTGATGTTCAGTGCTGCCAACAGTAAAACAATAGTCTGAAGAGTGCGTTTCGAATTTATATAATTTCACTTTTAGTACAGAAACGAAGTTTTTATCAAAGTAACCCCAGGAATCAAAGTAAACCCATTCTACGGTACAAGTCTGTAAATTTAATAATATTTCGTTTTAATAATAAAGAACCGAAAAAAGTTGAGCGAGTAATTTGAAATTAATATTCCTAATGTAAATGTGCATTAGCATTATAAACGCAACCTCCCATTTAAGAATGTCAAGCATTGACGCATGCCATTATAATTATATGAAACTATACATGACTACTAAAGTAATTCAAGAGTTATTTATATAATCCATATGGTCTAAAACGTTTTTATGACAATTTCAATGTCTGTCAATATTGCTGTTTTATTGATTCTATATGAAAAACAAGTGTACATACATATATGTACAGATTTCACATGTAAAAAAGCAACAATCTTCCATAGAATTCGTGGAAATCTCAGTCATATCATGGATACACTTTAAAATAGCTTCATTTATGTGTTGACAAAACTTAGATTTTAGTACAGAACCAGTATAATGCAAATGCAATCAAAACAAAAGGTTGCTCTGCATGAATGAAATCAGAAGCGATTCTATCAGTTGCTAAACCCACGGCCTCTGTGGAATGGCGAGATGTTTTATCACGTACCTTTTAAATGAAAAATTAAAGAAAGATGCAGTATTACACTAAAAGAAACGAAAATAATCCAAAAATAGTTGAATTATAATTCAAAATTCGAAAAACAAAAGTATCTTGATGCATTAATTTGCACCTGTTTGCAACGTATTGTAGTGAGGACAAAATAAATGTGGCTGCAACTGCGACATAATTATTTGTGTTTACTGCATGATCTAAAATACTACTTACGCAAAATTTACTGCATAACTATTGCAGTATTTTTTTAGTATCGTGTCAGACAAGCCTTATATTTTGATGACTTCAATATCGTTAGAACAAGTGTGTAGAGGTAAAAGAAAACTATGTCAAAAGGTGTTAATGTATCTATATTAATTCCTTCACTTCTTAAACATACGTCGTAAGTTCATTTCGAAATATTAAGATAAAAAATTGCTTCCATTAATAGAAACGCAATCCATTTCGAACGATATCTTTTGTAATCGGATGTATATTTCAGTTATATAAATCGCTTTCTTTAACAGTTTAATGTTGAATTAAAAAATTAATTTATATACGCCTATCAAGATTAGCTGGTAGACCGCCGTCTGTAAAAATGGTCATGATAACCATACGTTTTATCGAATTTCTACCAGTATGAGTAATACATTAATAATACTTATTAGAGTTTTTTGTAAACACATTTTGAAGATAATGCATTTACTTTAAACTGTTTTTGTAATGTAACTGCTAATCAAGAATTTTTCGTTACTTTTGGAATCAGACGCTTTGTAACTGATCTTGCCTGCTTTAATTTGCACTCTTGAGATGTTCCCCAAGTAAAGTGAAAGCCATAATTTAAAAAGAAACATTACAGACTAAATCCATTTTTAAAAGCAACTCGAAGAGTAAATGCAGAATTCAAAACTTTTTCGTAAGCTTGATATTAAATTAATATTCAACAGTTATACTATCATATAAAAAAGAAATGTACCTGAGATTGTTAACCTATATTAATTTCTTCAATATTTCGACGTCTTCCAGAACTATTTCTTAGTAGTGACTTCAGGTTGTAGTTTAGCAGGCTCCGCATATTTACTCGGAATATCCAGTGCTTTAATTAAATGGAAAGTCGGAACGTAGGGTAATCGAAAATTAACCGTACTAGGTTGTAATGCCTTCGGATAGTAAGCATAAGGATCAATTTGTTTCGGATTATAGTTTACTGTATCTGAATACGGTACTGGATAAACAAATTTAAGTTGGTGTTTCAAGAGATCCTTAGAGCTAGCTTCGTTTGTACTGTATTTGACTTCAAAGCTTGGAACTATCTCTGTTGTAGTCGTGGTAGGTGCCGCTGTGGTACTTTCAGGTACCTTCGGTGGTTGTGTTATGTACGTATACTTGATATTGCTTTGATAATTATATCCTTGATTTATTGGTGGTATTGGTTCTGGGTCTGGAATATTGGCAGAGTAGGGTACGTTTACATAGACTTGATAGCCAGGCAGCGATTTGTACCAATAGTATAAAGTTCTCCCATCACTTACGAGGGCGTTTTGTAACGTCAATGGTGCAATTTTTGGATATTTGCTTTCTTGATTTTGAATGAGTTGTTGATTTGAATCAGCCTCATGTCCGCTTGATGTTTGTGATATCTGATATTTAATATTACTGACTGAAGAAGATTCCTTTGGAATATTTTCGTTTTGTTGGACGACAGGAATATTGTGCGCTGGATTTTGATAGAAATTATAGGGGACATACTGATAGAACTGCGCATTTGAAATCTGTTCTTTTATATTAGTTTCTGATGTAGGTGGTTCTGCAATAGGTTTCGCAGTGACTTGATTCTCTATATATACAGGAAGTGAAACCGGCTGGCTTGCATAGCTTAACGGTTGCAGGTACTGTATATTGGCTGTATTGCGATTTTTGTTTGGAACATATTCGTAAAATTTGTTTTGTGAAGATTCTTCTTTTACGATGCCAACCTTAGCTACTGAGTCAACTGATGCAACTTTTTGATTGGAATTAAACTCGCTTCCTGCTTGAGTAGATTCTGATAGTTGTGAAGTTTGAATGCCGTAATTAGATCCATAGAAATATGGTACGTACTTTACGTTAATATTGTTCAATTTTGTAGTTGACTGATACGGAACGTACTGGTAGTACCTTTTTTGATCCGTCTCTTCTTTTATTATACCGCCATTGGAAGCAATCACAGAAGACTCAACAGTAGGTTGGGTATTGAATTGAGTTGCTTCATATATAGGGGGTGTCGGTCGATTAACATACCCAGATGCGTATAGATACGGTGAAGCTGGGGCAGTTATAGTTTGCTTGGAAATGTCATTCCGTTTATCAGCGTCCTTCTGCCTAGAGTTGGAAATTTTAAAATAGTACTCACATTTTGCCTTAACGTCCTCAAGTGGACCTAGTTCTTCTTTAATGATCGACTCTTCATAATCATTCATATTTTGCGATACTGGTTCTTTATCTGGTACAATTGGACTCTCTGCTTCAGATTTATGAGCAGACATTATCTTTTTAATCGCTTCAGTTTGCTCATTCATTAATTCTGAAACGGTCTTATCATTCATTGAAGATGGACGAGCGTAATTTTCCAAAGATTCTGTTATGCTGTCAATCCCATCTTCGGCCATGATGAATATAAAAGATGGTGCCAGGAGGAACTAAAACAGAAGTTAAATATCATTAATTGCTTAGTGTGTGTGTATAAGTAGTGTGTATAAAATGCAGAGGGTGTTTCTGCTTTTTATTTCTATTATTTGTTGTGACCATTGCATGTGTATCAAACTAATATTTGCCATTTTTATGTTTCACTAATATCATCCTATCATCATTGGCAGATTTTAGGAAAAACGGCAAATCCTTGAAATCCTTTGTGCGCGTTACGCAACCCATTGAATCTACATAATTTATTGCTTGAAAAGCTGCGATAATATGATTTCTCAGTTCTTCGACATTTTCAATGGGGGTCGTATAAGCTGATGATTTAAAACGACCGCAGAGAAAAAAAGTCCAAAGAATTTAAGTCTGGAGACCAAGGAGGCCACGATTGTGGACCTCTCTGTCCTATCCACCAATCTAGATAGGTATTGTCCAAAAACTCGCGACCAACTAAACTAATAACAATTCCGGCCCACACATTGAAAGAGAATTGATTGTTAATGGCGGGCATTCACTATTTCTTGCGGCTTTTCTTCGGCCCATATGTGACTATTATGAAAATGAATAATTGCGTTTCTAGAGAAAATAGTCTCGTCGGTGAAGAATATTTGAGCCAAATAGTCAAGATTTTGTGCGATTTTGTGTTCCATCCATTGCCAAAAGCCACGCTTTGCGGAAATTCTGCTGGTAAAAGTGCATGCACCCGTTGAATGTGATATGGATACAACAGTTGATCTTTAAATATTCTCCAAACTGTGGCCTGACTAATGTTTAAAGCAAACCCAATTTATCTGGTGCTTGTAGTAGGATGTTCTTCAATTCATTTAGTATCATTTCTTCAACTTGTGGAGTTCTCACTGTAGATGGGTGCCCGTTATCAGTCGTCCATTTTTTAAAGCTTCCCGTTTCACTAAGACGTTGGTGAAGACGGGCAAATATTGAATGACGCGGTATGATACGGTTCCGGTATCGTTCTTCATGAAGACGTCTAGCAGCACGCGAATTTCCATTGGCAAGACCGTAAACGAAATGCGTATCACACATCTCAGCATTCGTGTAATTCATTTCAGAAAACAGAAACTGGCAATAAATTGAATGAATACTCTTGACAACTATTGACAAATATTGAAATGACAAATAAACAATCCCCTCGATCCTCTCCCAACACAATAGTTTTTGAAGAACCAGTTGTGACGGTATATCGTGTTAGTCATAGTTCATAATTTATTATTAAACAATATCTTTAAAACCAAACCGTGTTGAAGATATACTCATATGTACTTTTATAATCAACATAACCTCAGGAATCAGCTATTAAAGTTTGCGGCATATAATAATAATAATAATAATAATTTATTAAGTTGCCCAACAGAGAATATCCAATTACAGGACAACAGCATTATAATTAAGTGTACATATGTCTGAAAGAAAAAAAAAATGTCTTAGGCTACACAGTAAAAGTAGTTTACATAAGTTAAATTATAAGTATTGACAGCAAAACAGTCTACATAGAAGTAGGTTACACAGAAATCAAGAAAGACCCTTGCTAGTGATAGTGAATTATCGGTTTGCACTTATTCATTAGTACGGGTAGTGACATAAAATTAATGTCAACCGAGGCATCCGAAAGGGAATTATAGGTGGCGCACATTCGATACATGGGCGAGTTCAATAATATATTAGTATTGGACTTAGAGCAATAAAAAGTAGTAGATGATCTTGCAGACAGACGAGGCACAGTGAAGTTGACCTCACTAAGTAAAGACATAGAGTCAATTCTATTATGTAGTAGATTGAAGAGAAATTTGAGGTCGATTTGTGAGCGACGAAGATCCAATTGTGTAACGTTGTAAGTATGTAATAATGAATCATGACTATATCCTTGCACAGGGTAAGTGAAGTGTTCCTTAAAGTAGAGATACTTCAGGAATCTACGCTGAACTTGCTCAAGGGAGTAGATATGACATCGATACATAGGAGACCAGACGACCGACGCGTACTCGAGTCTAGACCGCACATAAGCGTAGTATAAGGACATGACACAGGTAGTGTTATGAAATTTCTTACAAGTCCGCAAAATAAATCCTAACGTTTTTAGTGCGTTATTGCAGATGTTGTTAATATGCTCTACGAAGGAAAGTCTAGAGTCAAATATTACACCCAGATCCTTCGTAGAGGTCGAACGCTCAAGTAAGTTGCCATCGTAGTGATAATCATGAATAATAGGCTTAATTTTTCGTGTAAAGGTAATAACTTTGCATTTAGAAACGTTCATGGACAGGTTATTTTCAACACACCACCCATGGACAGTATCAATTTGATGTTGGACGAGTTGACAATCAACAACATTTTCAACAATGGCGTAAATTTTTAGATCGTCCGCAAACAGTAATTTGTGACAAGAAAGCATGTCACAGACGTCATCAATAAATATTGAAAAGAGTAATGGGCCTAAATTACTTCCTTGAGGAACGCCAGATGAAGGGTAAAAATGGTTGGACTCATGGCTCATGTACCTGACGTAATGTTTTCTTTTAAATAGATAAGAAGCGAAAAGGGAAACAAGAGGCAAAGAGAATCCAAGACGGTCAAGCTTACGCAGAAGCAGGGAGTGGTCAACAGTGTCAAAAGCCTTGCTGAAGTCGGTGTAAACCACATCCACCTGTTTATTGTTGTCGATGTTATTAGCGAGGAATTGAGTAAATTCAACAAGATTTGTAGTAGTGGACCTCTTGTTAACAAAACCGTGTTGACTGGTGGATAGTAAGGGATGGACTAACGGATAGATGCGATTATATAAACATCTTTCAAAAACTTTAGCAAAGTTATTAATTATTGCAATCGGTCGATAATTATCGATGGAGTGTCTATCACCCTTTTTCGGCACAGGAACAAGTCGTGCAATTTTCCATACATCAGGGAAAGTACTAGATTGAACAGATAGAGTAAAAATATGATGCAGTGGACCAACAAAAACTTGTGCGCAATCTTTCAAAATGAAAGATGGAATATTGTCGTTGCCCATAACAAGATTATCTTTAAGGCTCCTTAATGAAAGAAGGATATCCTCTTCAGTAAAAGAAAATATATCAATTGGGAGGTTACCGTTATATTGCTGGGGAGAGCTAAGTGAAGTATTAGATGTAGGTAAATAGACAGATTCAAAGAAAGTAGCAAAACCATTAACAATCGAATGTGGAGTATTTAGCAAGGTTCCATCAGTGCTTTTAAGGGTATTGGGAATAGACTGATCTTTATTTTTAGAGTGAATAAATTTCCAAAATTCTCTCGGATTACCTTGTATAGAACTCTGAACACGTTGTAGGTAGTTAAGATATAAAGCTTTTGAGTTAGTTTTGATTTTATTTCGTAGCATTTTAAATGAGGAAAGATCTTGCAACGACTTATTACGAATATATCGTTTACGGAAGTAATTCTTTTGCTTTATATCATTGATATGCTGAGGCGTAAACCATACTGGGTAAGTAGTATAACGGTTGGTCCTTAAAGGAACATGGGAATTGATGTGGCAATAAGTAACATTGTATAAAATTGCACATGCTTCATTAATGTTTTTAGATTTATAGAGGTCTGACCAGTCGGCTGAAGAAAGGGAGTTATAAAGACTTATGAAGTCAGCTTTTCTGTAGTTATAATTATGTGCGTTCGTGTTGCTACGAAGGCAAGGTGAGGGTTTTTCAATATGTTTTAAACAAAGCTTAATAGCCGGGTGGTCTAGATCTTCCTGAACCAATGGAAGTTCTTCCCTTTCCAGTGATAACTGGGCAAAGTTGGTTATAACCAAGTCCAACAATCGTCCTCTATTATTCGCGACCGTGTTAATTTGATGAAAATCAGTAAAATTTAGGAAGGCATCAATAATCTGGCATTTTCTGTCTCTATTTGAATGATCATTGAAGTAGGTAATATTAAAGTCACCTAAAATAATGACATGATTATTAAAATAAGCTGTAGCTTCTTCAAACATATTAAGGAAATGATCAAGTTCGTCCGAGATTTTAAATATTCATGTATAAGATATATGTCTATTGCATTACATTGCTATTTAATCAAAAAAGAAATTATTTATGGAAATAAAATGTTTTGAAAACAGCAGTTATGTTGAGTGTACTTTCTGCGCGGCTTTCAAAATTTTTTATTTCCATAAATAATTTCTTTTTTGATTAAATATTTAAAATCTCACTTCCATGTGACCATTGTCAATGGCTCTGGAATTGAAATAAAATGTTGACTTTTTTAAGTCGTAAGTCATCCTATAGTCATTATTTTTCGTTTTACCCTTTTGTTTTATTCCTTGTAACATACTAGAAGTATGTTAACATTCTATTGCACACGAAAAAATCAGTAATAAAAAAGTTGTTTTTTTTGTACCCAACAACCTTAAGTCACAGTGCAGTGTGTTATCTCTATAAATACTTGACATGTGTTGAATCTGACACTACTACTAAGTACATATATTCTGCTAGGGTACCAATATTGAATTAAGAATGTAATGTCTGTTCCTGAAATGTATTGCTGTATTACATGACGACAACTTTGCTATGTATACAGACATTACGATACACGAATTAATTAAGGATAATAGGCATTTTGATAATACGATTTTTTTTATATTATAGGTACGGCATCATTAATAATTTCCAGTCACATGGAATGTTCATAAGTTGATACATTTTAATAATACGCTCTACCTAATAACAGGCATCTTTATATTTTAATAAAATATTTCTTGAAAATAATGCCAAAAAGATTTTTTTCTCTCTAATCTAAATAGCATTATGTCAATAGACTGCCTTTATCTATTTTCTAGTAATATGTACGTACTTCCAAACCTAACAAAATAAATGATTAAATTTCCAAATGATAAATTTATTGTAACACTTCAAGAAGAATTTGCGATCTTATTTACAGATTTTTTAAAACTACTTATATTTTTGCTCTTCTGTTTCACGCAATATTTCATTCTCTCTCGAAAATAAAAAAATTATACGTTGCATTACAAAATTTTTAACCAAAAAATAAACGATCTGCATATTCACCTTAATTGGATTATCCCTTTTGGGAGTATATCTTGTGTATCCAAGTAATATATGTATAGGCACATGAATACAAAATAATTACCAAATAGCGTCAGGAGAACATGAAGAAATATGGGTAGCCGAATTATTGTTAAATCTTGTAAATCTGCTAAACTAAAACAATACTTTTATATAGGTACCGAATTTTAGTTGTATGTTTACCTAATGCGTTCTATTTTTGATTTTAGTACTGTTATAAATAAGAATTCATTTATTTAGAATAATATCTCGTTGGCACATTTTTAACTACAAATCCTATACCATAGAATACAAAGACATTTTAACGTTTTGCTTTCTTCCACAACATTGCAAAGAATATTAAAACTTAAAATACATATGTATGTATTTTCTAAAGGCATCATCGACTACATTTGGACATGACCGATTAAAATAATAAAAATTAACTTCCGTAAATAATTCCACGAACATTTTTTGTATTGAGTAAAATCAAGTTAAAGAAGAAATTTTTCCAACGCCTTACAACATCAATGCGAATATATTGATCTTCCACATTTATACAGTTGCAGTATTTGATTTTCTATGTATCTAGATACTAATTTCAAAGTACTTGATAAAAGTTCTGTCTTTCTTTAAAGCCGTTTTGCAACACCACATATAAAGCATGCATTGGATTGTGCTAGATTTTTAAGTCTTATATTATTAATATTTTGTGCATACCTACATAGTTAAAATATTGAAAAAAATTAACTATAACGGTG
Organism: Popillia japonica; assembly: GCA_004785975.1. Taxonomy (NCBI): domain Eukaryota; kingdom Metazoa; phylum Arthropoda; class Insecta; order Coleoptera; family Scarabaeidae; genus Popillia; species Popillia japonica. The sequence goes on along the minus strand of ML219349.1, from coordinate 21,351 downwards.
GCTTACATTTTGCTATTTTAATACTAACTCTACTACTTACCGTAAAGAATAAATGGAAAAGATACATATTTATGTTTGAATTTTATTGTACTACACAATAGAGCGCGTTGCGGCGAATACACTTGGCCTTATATCGTTACATTAACACTGTAGAGAACCTGTTTAGAAGAGCACTATGATCCGACAATAGATTTAAAAATCAGTCTCTGTAACTCCCTTTATAGTTTTTTAACCCTTGCTTGGAATGCGTAGGACGGGTTCCCCTCTTGCGTCTCCCCTTATCTAACATAATCGTCCCCCCCTACACCGCGGCGAAGGGTGAATAATGTACTTGTCCTTCCACCTGTGAAGCAAGTTTTGATACATTAGTTCCTAGTTAATTTTCACGGTTCCCTTATCTATATGATGTATTTATATCAATATTGAATTCTTTACCTACATATTTTTCACTACTTAAATATTTATTTTACCTTTTAATTAATGTTCTTAATTACTCAGTCTCGTTTTTCCATTTTAATCCTATTGCTTCGTACTTACCGAATCGTGATTTTTTCGTTAACCGTGAAGGGATTTATTCCCATAAAGAAGGAAATGGGTATAGATAAACATCTTCAGGGATATAATAAATAGTTCATGAACCTCGATTTACATTTCTTCTCATCACCATAAATTGTACTATGAGTAACTGTAAAATGCATTAATACTAACTTATCTAAATTTGTTTTTTTTTATGACTTCAGGATTCTTTGTACAGACATAGTGAATATCGGTGAGCTTTTAAAAGCATTAAAGAGAGAGCTGTACGCTTTTAAACATAAATCATTGCTATTACTCATCACTTTTTACAAGCATTTAATAAATAACGTCATAGATCTAACTAAGTATTAACTATAACTTGCGATTTAATCAATTCTCCATGAATCCTTAAAAAATCACAATTATAAATTGTACTATAACTGTAAGTTTCAGACATAAAAATATTAATGGTTTTCAATTCAGATGAATACTTATACTGTTTGAAAAATTCTTAAAGCATCCTATAGGTAACACAAAATATACGCTCCCCAAAAGAATTAGCGGGCATTTTTTTTTTAAGTAGGAGGCACTTAAAACAAACCCAGCCCGAATGTGGAGAAGCACTACAATATGTCGCATAAATTTTCGAAATAAGCCAAAGTATAATTTCCTGACTTTTTTAAAAATGAGACCTCTGAAGAGAAGAGACGACAAGGGCAAGATCGACCAACAACACCAACGCTTAAAATTTTCACATAGAAATCGAACTTCACATGCAAGCCAACCTTGAAATCAGTTTGCTATTGTTACTGCAAAATTGATTCAACGCAAACAATAAGAAATCGTCTTTATGCTACGGGCCTCCATGTATAAAGCCCAATGATATGCGTTCCTCCAATTACTGCATTGTATAAAAGCCGCCGTAGAATATCAATAGATGATCATATCAATTGAAACCATAACGACACGTTTTGTTTAACTATGAGCTAAAATTTATGCACGCAGACAACAGATGTGTTTCTATTTGGCCTGAAACACGAAATAACACTTTATTTGTTACGCAGAAGCCTCCATATAAGGGTAGCGGTATAATTATGTTGACCATTTCATTCAAGCTGATTCACTAACTACTTTAAGGTCTATCTAGAAAAGATTCTGAGATCTATTTTTCTGTCATATGCAGGAACTGTAAGTAGCACACCCGTGGGTATATATGTAGACGACAATGTTGGTATACATCGAGGAAACATTGTCAACAAGTTTGAAGAATGCATAACCGATTAAATAGACTGAATAGCCAATTCAACTGACGGTAATCCCATCGAACATGCCGAGGCTTCATTAGATAGATTTATGTTCTCATGCATTCTTACACTTGTTCAGCTGCAGAACTCCAGTTGTTATGAGGAGAGTAAGAAAACATTCCTCGAGAATTATTTGGTAATTTGGTTCAACTAAAACTAAACGACAATGCCTATAAATCTGATAAATCGTATCATTAAATTACCATTTACTTCATATGTACAAATGTATTGTTAAGTCGTTATACTCTTCCTAATAAACTCCTAAATTATTGTGGATTTTAAATTCTTTAATGATGAGATGATGCCTAGATGTGACCTAGGTTTTGTATAAATTATCGCTGATACCACAGGTCAACAGAGTAAAAAGTAGTTAGATTTCATGCATTTGCTGTAAGTATTTATTTACATACATATTTATAATTTCTTGAACAAAATCATATTCTATTAGCGACAAAGTGGTATTAATATTAAGTAGGGTGGTTAGTGAGGGACCAAACAAGCCCAATCTCACTGACTGCATAAAAAAATCGATTTGCAGACACGCGAAATATTACTCCTCTGATTGTTATTTGTCTCTAACATACATCAAAGGGATTACACCAAAATGAAAACTTTGAGTGGTGTACCATCATTATCCAATAGCATCAGATGAAGAAAGCTATGATCCTGACGGGTATAATATAGAAAAAGTAACATGTGAATTTGCACCTCATTTAGACGGAATAATATTTTAACAAAAGAACAAAAAAATTATACAACCTAAAATATGTGATTCCCTATTAAAAGGGTGGAATCCTGTTGAAAAGAATACGATGTGTATTTATCGTAGGCGTCACTCAAAATAATTTAATCCAACAGTTTTTCGAAGGAAGTAGTTAAAGGATTGACAATTTTGTTGTTTGTAAACAAAGAACTACTCAGGCAGTTGAAGTGCCACGGAATATTTATTCTCACTTAGACCGAATATCAATTCAGAACATCAATATGGAAATAGCTTTTTAATATGATTACATGTTGGTTTATAGTTTATTTGATTCTTACTTTCTTTCTTACTTTTTTTTTATTTTGAGAATAAAATTGAAATAACTTCTGAAACTTTGTTGTGGTAAATTCGTATGTGTTGTTTTTAATCAATTGGTTTCAGATTTTAAGTAATCGGAATTCGATAACTTTCACATCTTGATTTTAAATAAAAGTAATCTACCTAAAAATCACAGTTTTTGGTGTAATAAGTCATACACTTGTATTTAAAAATATGCCAAAAATATACCTTTGCCGTAAAAGGTGTTTTATAAAGATGAAATGTATCTCAACTTGGTGTATTAAAAAGTTTAACTCGTTTTCTAAGATAGGATTAACAGAACATCTTGTACTTTTGTACACCTGCTTAATATGAAATTTACGATGTGAAACTAATAGTAACTTTGTGTTCACGTATCTAACAAGGGGAACACCATGGTTGTCCAACACAGATTTTAATGAATCTCAACTATGTTATAGAGGGACCTTCCCAGAATACCCAGGTACGAGGTTTTATCATAACGCGCCTTAGTTTCTGAGAAAATCAATTTTGAATGAACGCGCCATTCCTTTGTATCGATAATGTTATTTTCTCAACAACCGAGCCTTCTTAGCACAGTTGATAAGATCTACGCCAGTGACGCTGGTGGCTCACGTTTAATTCCTGCCGGTGCATTTTTTTCATTCTTATTGTGCGCAATATTAACAGTTATATCTCATGGAAATCATTCATAAATGATATTTTTCGCCGTAGTAAGGTCCCTCTATAACATAGTTGAGATTCATTATAATCCGCGTCGGACAACCCTGGTGTTCCCCTTGTAAGTTCTATCACTATTATGTATTTTCCTTTGAGTTCATTAAATATCTTAACACAGTTAATAGCAATTAACTCTGTAGACATTTTAATAAAAGCTAGCTATTTTATGAATTATACTAAGAGGTTGACATATTTTTTAGGATGGTTCTGAAGCCAATGGTTACAACAGTACGCCTTCATATATGGATCCGACAGCTTTTGCTCAACCAAAAGTGAGTGTAAATATTTTCATATAAATAATGACCGACAGAGACATGTAATTTTTTCGATATCTGTGCAGCTAGGGGAGAGTGGGCCACGTTGAGACGGAAAAAGTTTTTGGTTTATTTTCAGTAATAGGTATCCCTAGGACAGTGATAATCACAAAATAATTTTATTACTTTCCGAGAGCACGTTGCTTGGTAACATCCCGACGCCATAGGCGGAGGGATGTTACCTAAAGAAACGTGCTAGAGGAAAGTAATAAAATTATGAGGATTTATCTCTGTCCGTGGAATATTTGGTCAGAAAATTTTTGGCTTTTTAAATTAACGTTAACATTTATTTATTACAAGAACAATTATTGAAAGTACAATTTGAGAAACTAAATGAGCTTGCAGAAGTTGCTGAATTTGTTTCCAATTTATCTATATTTTCACTATTTAGTTCTCCAAATCGTGACATTTCGAAAATTAAATTGGAAACTGTCAAAAGTTTTACATAAGCAGCGATATGACATTAAGTCAGGTGACAGTCGGGGTGTTATCGCTAGCGATAACATTCCGGGGTAGTTATCAGCTGGTTATCAGTATAATCAAATGTTGATTGGATATCCTGATACATGTGACGTAAAAGGATTAATTTTGATTGGTCGAAAATTGAATCCAAAAATTTTCACATTAATTTTTAAAGATAATGGAATAAACATATTTTTCTCTACTAATTAGCTACACGTTAGTCTAGAAGAATCGAAAAATATAACCAATTGTGGTCTTGTAATGAAGAATTATATTTTCTTTTTTTTTTGTCATGTCTCATAGTGGCCCGCAACGTGGGCCACTATGAGATGATGAAATATAGAAAAAAATTTAAAAAATTAAAGAAAACCTTTATTCAACACTAACTTTTAATAGAAAATATTGAAGAACAATAGACACTGAGACTAAAATATAAAAACACTGACAAATTTTTTTAGCGTATGTTCAAATTATTAAAATTAATTTCAAATTTGTAGTAAGACTGCAGTCTTTTGGTTTTTCCCAGAACAGATGGCAACGGTAAAATCAATTTTATATCTTCAAGTGGAACTACTGCAACATCAGGTTCGGACGGAAAAACAAAATGACCCCCGACCTTTGCAGATTTTCTTAAAAAATTGACTTCAACGTCGTTTGTTGATTTCTAAAGTCTCGTCACCTTTCCTACATAAAATATGTTATTTTTAGCTTTCATTTGCGCTAACACAAAATTGTCGGTTTCCGGATCGTTATGAAGCTCTTCAAATCCGGAAGGTTCATCTTCCGGAATCCAGTCTGTTGAATCATCAGAATCGGCGAACGATATTTTTTCTTCATCATCATCAGAAGACGTATTGTTTTTTCGGTTAGTTTTTCTTTTTCCTATTCTTACTAGCAGCTTGTTTCTTGGACTCTTCTAGTTTTCGTTTTCCTTCTAGTTTTCGTTTTCGGTTTTCCTTCTTTTCCATGTATTTAATTTGTATCATTTCTTTCTCAATGGTATCGGTAGGAATATAACTGGTAGCTTTTTTACGTTGGCTATTTTTCAGTTTACTCTCTCCTGCTTTGGGGTATCCTTGAAATACTTCAAGACTTCTAAAAATTTGCGAGTTCTCCTCGCCAAGCGAATGTTTAGTCAAGCGAGGTATTTCGCATGTTGTTGATGCAAGTTGGTCATCAGTATTGGAAGGATCTAATATTGTGATTGTATTTTTGGCTCTTCCGTTTGCGACCTCTGGACATCTGGAGTTTATAAAATACACTAATTAAAGGTATTTATTACTTACTGTAGACGTGGGCCACCATGAGACAGTGTCTCAAGGTGGCCCCGTGAATATGTCTCATGGTTGCCCATTTACACGTTCTCCAAAAAATTTGACTTGATTTGGCATGATATAATTTTTTTATAAATGCGCTACATTGAAAAGAAAGCTGCCAACCTTAAAATAAGTATGAATACCTTACCTTTATCCTTGAATTTTGTCTCCACACAAAGAATCGTAAAAAAGCTCGCGAAAAAGATTGAACACAACAACACCCTACTTCGACACAAGCTGAACTAAGAGTAGTCTGACGGCGTAAGGATTTTATTAGTAAATCAGCACATGGGGCATAGTTTACTACACGACTAATAGATGGCTATCCCTTACCTAACCAGAAATATTTCAATGTCTCATCGTGGCCTACCCTACCCTAATGTAAATTAAGCCAACTTAGGATAATTTTTAAATCACGTTATTTAATTATGTTAAACACATCTCTGAATATGTATACACAAAAGAGTGATTATACTTTTCAGGTAACGGTAATAGCTCTTTACGATTATAAAGCGCAATTAACCGACGAACTTTCATTTTGCAAACATGCCATAATTACGAATGTAACAATTCCTGAGAACAGTGAAGGTTGGTGGAGAGGCGATTATGGCGGAAAGAAGCAGCATTATTTCCCTGCAAACTATGTAAAGGAAATTGTTGAGCCTCAGGACAACGGAGATGATGCGGTAAGCACGATACGAATTACGTATTTGTTTGATTCTCAGCGTCCAAATAAATTTATATTTACAGTCTTCCGATTCTTCCCTTCAAGGCCAGTTGGATCTCAACCGTGCCACTGTGGATCTGATTCATAATGAGCAAAATTGCGGATTAGAGTGGATTCTACGTATCGTTACATCCACTTCCTTTACGTCGTTTGATGTCGCAGTTCAAACCAAAGAACTAGTAAGTAAACGCGCGAATGTAATTACACTCATTCATCTGTCTTCCCTATCTCTTAGGCTATGGAATGGTTGGAGAAAATAAGAGAAGCAGCGCAGAAAGCGTGCGAATTGGAAAGTCAGAATAAAGAAATGGAAAGATCCAGTCGAGTAGCGAAAGAAATGTCGAATCTCATAGTATATTGTAGTTCAATTTCGTTTAATTTAGAAAGAGCCAAGCAAACCTCTATATTCTACGAGATGTCTTCGTTTCCAGAAAACAAAGCTGAAAAATTAATATGCCAGCAGGAAACCAAATTCTTCCTAAAATATCACCAAGTACAATTTTCTAGAATTTACCCTAAAGGCCAAAGAATTGATTCGTCTAATTATAATCCCATACAACTATGGAATACAGGATCTCAAATGGTTGCGTTAAATTATCAAACAGGCGATAAACCAATGCAATTGAATCAAGCCAAATTTCGAGATAATGGTAACTGCGGCTACATTTTAAAGCCTGATTTCATGTTTAGAGATGACTTCGATCCATTCGATGTTAATACTCTAGTAGGAGTCGATTCTGTAACCATATCAATTAGAATTATTGGTGCTAGACACTTAAGTCGATCAAAAAAGGGCATGGCCAGTCCTTTTGTAGAAGTGGAGGTAATCGGCGCTGAATTCGATTCCGGTATTAAACTTAAAACTAAGACTTTGTGTGAGTTCCATGAACTTTATTGTATTTTATATTATATTTATAACATTAACTATTTTTCTGTAGCTGATAATGGTTTCAATCCAAGATGGAACGACATATGTGAATTTGATGTAGCAAATCCATGTTTTGCTCTGCTGCGTTTTGCAGTTCATGATGAGGATATGTTTGGTGAGCCAAACTTAATAGGACAAGCTACATATCCGGTATGTACGCTTTATTTCTATTTTGTTCACAGCGGCAATCAATTGGTTTAAATTCTAGGTTACTTGCCTAAGAACCGGTTATCGAAGCGTTTGGTTAAAGAATGCGTTTAGTGAAGACTTGGAATTATCATCTTTACTCATACACATAAGTATTAGCAATCCAAATGTAAGTAGACTCTCTTATACAGTATTTTCTTTAATTCTGCATATAAATTGGATAGCGGGAACTCTCTCAAAGTATATTACACTCTTTTAACAGCATTTTGAGAATAAGAATAACGTTGTATCAAAAAGTAGGAAACTGTATTTATTAGAGAACGTAGTTTTGTTTAATGTACACACGCAGATGTCCTCAGGTTGGTTAGGACGGTTAACTGATAAAGTGGATATTTATTCGGCAAGGATTCGAGAAATTGTCACATTTTTTAAGTATCATACTGCTTCTCGAAACACTTAAATTGTATATTCCCCGTTTCCTTATAGACCTCCACTAAGAAAAAGCACCACCAGGAATGGATACATATGAGATCAAAAAAACTACATATACGGAACTCAAACTCTAATTCTACAATACGCACTTTTTAATTCACTCTCGCTTATACAGAAAGATACAACAAATTCATCTTCCCCCGAGAATCTCTTTTATTATCAGTCCATTGTTTCCTACCAATCAACCACCAAATCTTGCGAATAGCAACGACAGACTTAGTTTCATTGTTATTCTCGTGCATAGAGTTCTTTTTGTTAAGACCAAGAATCTAGAATAGTGTAGAACCTAAACATACTTTTCCAAATATTGTATTATGTTGAGGATAAAATAGCATTTCTAGTACTAATTGTTTTAAATTCTAACGAGACAATATAAACAAAAACGATATCTACTAATTTGAAATTAAACAGTTTTCACTATTGTTTTAGGATCGTTCAAATGCAGTTAGTTGTCACAGACATTGACAATAATATTGGAGAGGCTTCATCTAAGTAAAAAGTATATAGATTTGTGTTGTAGCTATTTTTATATCGCTCTCTTTTGTAATGTTTGGAGAAAGACGGTCAACATCTTCGTCAACATGGAAGCGATCTTTTTACAATATCATGTGGGAACATATCAAAGAAAGTATTTACGAACATATCAGAGGGAAATCAAAATTATTTTGTAGAATGTTTTATGATAAAATCGATATATTATCTTCCTGTTGAATCTTTTAAAATTAAAATATATTTAGGAAATTATAAATGATAATCAGGGGACTACCCGTAAAATAAATTCAATTATATTGTAGTAAAACAAAAGAAAAACTATATTACTATATATTCTTCTAATTTATATTTTTGTGTTAGAAAAGGTGCATGTCATTGAATAACTTTAGTAAAAAAGATGAAATTTATCCATATTTTTATCGTTATAAAAATGAATATCATATATGACAATCGTTTTGCAATGTTACTAAGAAATTGTACATTCATTTAAAGTTTATAACTCCTCTGAACAAATTTTATTTATATTGATAGATACATATGTAGTTTTATACATGTTTTGCTTTAAATTTTATAAATTAAAGCTGAAGTTATTTTATATTTATTGAATACATTAGGTACTAGGATGACTTACTTTTAAATTTGTAGCGTAAAATATTAGCAAACATACGTAATTAACATTTTGAAAAGCAAGTATAAACCATGTGTAATTCATTTTAGAAGTTCATTCTGTCTAATGTATTTTGTCCCATGTTTATTACACTATTAACTACCTTAAATTCACAACCCTAGTTAATACAGCTTAATCAATTAAGCAGTATTTTGATATAATTTGAATTAAGAAGGAAGTCATACTAGTATAAATGTGTAATTTATGTAAAGTGTCTGTATTGGAGATGTTGCTAGAAAGTTTTGAGTGTACTACAAAAATGTTCATCACATTTATATCAATGTATACACTAGAAGGCGTTGAATACATTATATTTGCTCAATCTAAACGTACTGAATACTACGTATTATAACCGCAGCATAGAAATAACGTTAACCTACTTCTTGGAATAAAAAATATGTTTCGGAATAGTTTGTAACTGTGTTCTATGTCTTGATTATAATAAGTACTATTCCATTGTCTTTATAAACCCTAATAATAGTGCCCTGTTCAGTATTGTATACCTATTTTTACAAATAAACATCCGCATCCAAAATTAAGGTATTTAATACATTACGAAATATTTTTTATATTTAAAACTATGTGTTCAAATCATACATTTTTAGAATACATTATCAGTTACATTTCAACCCATAACGCATTGGCATTACCAAAAAGAAATTTCATATTCGCTTAAATTTGCTGTAACTGGGCTCAGAGACGGCGTAAAGGTAAATCACCAGAAACTATTGAAAAAAAACCTTAAATTTGTTGCAAATAGTGACTGTGAAAATGGTAGAGGAGTCTTTAAACATCTACCACATGTATCTGTAAAATTCCTACACATTTAAAATTAAAGAACATCAGCCATAATCATCTACAATGTAATGCAGCCAATGTCACACATTGTGTTGTTATAAGCCAAAAACGTAGAATGAAGTAAAAAGTGTTATATTCATGATATTGCGTTATCAGGCGAATTTGATTTTAAGAAGAAAAAACCAGCGTACATCCAGTCTTTAAAACTCTTCGCCAGACTGTGTACTTAAGTGTAAGTCGACAAAACAAATGGACCGATGTTTCCGGGAGGACAGAAGGTAATCTGTAGTGAGTACCATGAAGTTTTGCAGCTGTTCACATCCAAAGCAAAGTGTCACTCTAATTACATGTTCTACGTTCATATTCAATGTTTACTAAAACGTCTATAATTTAAATCGTATCCACTACGATTAGATGGATGTGTGAAGACGATTGTATCCACAAAATGCAGTTCTGCGTTTTCCATTGTAGGAAAACTGCAGTATACAGCAGAGAATACTGTAGAGTGCGTGGTATAAACAGGTTAAGGCGTTTCATAATAAATACTTCCGAGTTTTGGCCGCCACATAGCATTCATAAAATGTAAACATTTCTTAGATCTACTACGCGAAATTTTAAGTGTTGATAAGTTATAATTGTTGAATACTTTCAAAGACAGCAACACGAGTCTATCTCTTCTGGGCAAAATATGTCAAATAATTAACTTCAAACCCGCATTTAGCTCGAGCTTTTTCCAGGAGCTTCTAATCTCTGGAAAAAGAGCTTACAAGGCTATAGAGATTGTAAAATAATTGTGTTAAACGTAGGGAGGTATCTGATATATAATTATTTCTCAGGCACTTATATATATAAAGGAAGTTTGTTTTAGCAATAATGTAAAACCGTATGTTTATATATCAACAATAATGATCATTTTTTATATCACACAAACCCACTAATTCTTGTCTTCCAGGAACTACTGAAGTTTCAGCTATTTGGTGTAATAATAATTACAAATATGTTGTTAGTTAGGTACAGATAGCTTTTACTGCCATCTTCTTATTAACTGAGCTAGACTGTAAATTCGCATTCTGACTTTCAAAAACTTAGTTTATATTTATAAAATCAAAGACATGACTGTCTACACTTTTGTAATTAAAAATTGGAAATATAGACACTGAATACGTTCTTTAATTAGTATAGGAAGCAAAGATATTCTAAAGAAGAGTTTGTTAGGAGGTGAGTTAATTTTTTTCAGTATTAGTTTAGGCAATCACTAAGTTGCGGCATATGTTCCATATTCTATGTGAAGTAATATCCCCGTCTCCTGAACCTATACTTTTTTTGTTTTAAAAAGTTAATGAGTCAAAACATTAAAAGTGTTAGTTTTCCTACAAAATTTATATCAAATTAATTTTTAATTAGGTAATTTATACAAATTATTTGACATTTAGATCAAACATTTCGACCTGTGAAGCCATCAATATTGATGCTTATCTAGGAATCATACAAACCTCTGCAGTGGAGCAATCATTTTACATTAAAGACAATAATCAAATAAAATTGATAGTGCTGTACTTAAAAGATTAAATTTGGCACTAACTCTACTATGATTATTGCTGAAACAAATCTACTTTTTTAATACAAATCAAAGATTATTTAATGCATTTTAAAATTTATTGGTACACATTGATGTAAAGAAATTGAAATGCAATTTCTGTAAATATTAACTTTTAAAATAGTTATGTAAAAACATGTTAAATGTTCTTGTTAAATAAAAGATTAATTGCTTAAACAAATTTATTTCTATTCTTATATAATGAATTATTCATCATTCTCTGGATTTTTTTGGTATCCCAACATTATATTCCAATCAGCAGGTCTACGGAAGTAATGTTCTATAAGAATGACCCTAGTTTTATTTTTCACCTCATATGTGCTTTCTGTCCATGGTAATATGCCAGCATCCTGCTTTGTAATTTCCTTTGCTTTGCACGAAAGACGTCGTGTCATTGTTGGGAAAGGGCCATAAAATATCATAAGATATTCATCTTGCTTTGGATAGTTATAAATACGTAAAGGCATTCTTGCCACAAAGAACTGCATTGAAACACAAAATGTAATAAACAGCCATAAATAAACGTACATATCATTCTTATTTGAACCTGGTTTCTGAGCCCAATCGTCCGTATCTAAGGTTATTTGCCAAGAATTACTCAAAACCAATTTGAGGCACACAGCACTTCCACAAATTGAAGAGAATATTTGCGCTGCTCGTAGATAGCCGCTCATTTTATTTCTATATATCAGTTCGAAAACATCGGGTACATTATCCCTTTCTTTAAGACTTTGCACACTTTCCTTTGCAAAAAATCTTATAAAAGATTTTTCTCTAATTTGCTGACTGTTCACTTTAACATTCCTGAGTGCATTTACATTTTTAAAACATAAATTGATGTTATTACCTCTTAGTGTTGTTATGCACGAATTTGCAAACCGGTGAGCTGTGTTTGATGCAGCTATACAAAACATTTTTTTTTAATTATGTTAGCAGCATCACATCACAGCTATCTAACCTCTAAATAACATATGTCGCTGACAGTTGACATTCTGATTCTAGTGATTTAAATTGTAAGTATGCAGTGATATGCAGGATAACGGTGGTTGGTAGCATTGAACGACCTTTAAAAACGGTTGTTCGGTTTAAATTTTAAATACCTGTGATAGGCGATAGCCGGTTAAACAGTTAGAAATAAATTTGAGTGTTCTTGTGTTGACGTGTACCTGAAAATGTCGCATAAAACCCCAATTTATTCAAAAGGTCAACCTATAAAGTATCAGGCAACCCATTTAAATAAAGAAAACGCTAAACCAAAGTTTTTAAATGACAAGACTGAAAGTAAAACAAATTGTCAAGAAATAAAGAAGTCCGGTAGTTGCAAAAATACAGGTAAAGTTTTAAGTATAAATACAAATGCACATAATGTGCAAACGAACTCTCGTAATGGTCACTCAAGTACTAATGAAAAAGACCAAGTTAAGGAGCAGACTAAGACTGAAAGTGTTGGAAGTGAATCGAAAAAGACTTGGACCCTTCAGGACTTTGATATTGGGATCCCTCTGGGGAAAGGAAAATTTGGAAATGTGTACTTAGCTAGAGAAAAGAAATCTAAATATATTATAGCATTAAAAGTATTATTTAAGGATGCTATTCTTAATCTAAATAATGAGCATCAAGTCAGGAGGGAAATTGAGATACAAACCCATCTTCGACATCCAAATATTTTAAGAATGTATGGATATTTTCACGATGAAGCTAGAGTTTATCTAATATTGGAATATGCACCAGGAGGTATGTATTTTGTAACTAACGTTTAGATATAGGTTTTTTTAAATTTTGTATGTAAAAGCATTAACATTAGCACTACTTCTAATTTTTGTATCAAATATCTTCTTCAATTGCATGTATATCTATGTATTGATTTAAGTCTATCCAAATATGCCCCAAATAGTTTTTAGTTAGTTAGTGAGTTCACATTTAGTGTCATTGCACTTTGTGTAAACACACTAAATAATATCATGGACGTGTACATTATGGGAATAACTTGAAAAGTTTCTTTATTGCAACAGTGAAGCAAAAGAACTACAATCATTTGATGTAATTTTATTTATCAGTACCACGAAAAAAATTTTGTTTGCATCATTAAGCTTCCAAGTCTGTAAAAAACGCGCCTTTCTTGTTAAATAGAATAAAATGTATTGAAACAAATCATAGTCTGTGAACCAGATTATACAGTTGGTATAGCGGGGGTTGGCGGGAGTTTGGGGTTTGGGAGGTGGGGCTGAGGAGGTTTTTGGCCTTGAGGCGGCGGAGGTTAGCAGACTTTAGCCGTTGGGAAAGCGAGGGTTGGACTGAGACCACAAGTAGTGACCTTGAAGGATGATTAATATTAATGGTAACATGCCCGATGCTAAAATGCATGTCATATATTCTCTTTTGGCTGAACCGTGTAGATTCCCGCGAATTTTCTACCCGTTGCCATACACCTTAATGTAAGCGAATGATCGAACCTAAATTGCTTAGCACTAATTAATTGATTTTCTTTGTGAACGGTCGATTCCATAATTTATGTAAATCAAGGCTGTAGGATCTGCAATTGATTTAATTTTAGTAAAGTAATAAAATGAAAAAGTTATTGCATACTGTCGATGTAGGTTTATAGTGTTATATTATTTATGTATTTCCAGGTGCTTGTTATAAAGAATTGATGGCATCTAAAGACAAGCGCTTCTCCGAAGAAAGAACAGCTAAATATATAACTCAGATAGCAGAGGCGCTTAAATATTGCCATTCAAAGAAAGTAATACACAGAGATATAAAACCTGAAAATCTGTTATTGGGAGCTAAGGGTGAAATTAAAATAGCAGATTTCGGTTGGTCCGTTCATGCGCCCTCATCTAGACGTTCGACTTTGTGTGGAACTTTAGACTACCTATCACCAGAAATGGTCCACGGAAAGACGCACAATGAAACTGTGGATTTATGGAGTTTAGGAGTATTATGTTATGAGTTTCTGGTTGGAAGACCACCTTTTCAATCTACCACATACGACGATACTTACAGAAAAATAAGTAAAGCTATTTATTCAGTCCCAACTTTTGTCTCTGAAAATGCTACAGACTTAATTAGAAAACTGTTAGTGGTGAATCCAAATGCGCGTTTGGGACTAGAATATATACTAGTGCATCCTTGGATACTACAGTATAAAGATAAACCAAATACCGTCCAATAGTAACAATTTCTTACATGATGGAACAGTAATTCTACATATCTACTCAAATTTAAATGTTTCAGTTTTCTGTATATTTTTTATTTTTAAGAATGATTGTAATTTTTTATATAATTTATTTAAGCGTAATTATACAATGTAATTTTTAATAAAGTCTGTTAAACCTTTGTGTGAATGTACGCTTATTGTTCGGTTTCAGCTAATCTTTGGAGTTAAATTAAATATCTGTATTTTCTTTTTCTATTTAGGTTAAAGAAATTCCAAATTCTGATGTTCTCTCTATTTTTCGGGGCCCCTCTGATATCCAATCTTGGACGTCCAGTATTTGTGTTGTATGTGAACGACTTCTTGGTTAAAATCGATTGTCTAATATTTGGTTACGCAGGCGATATCAAAATATTTTCTAAGATTTCCTGTGCCACCGATGAAGAGAAGCTACAAAATAACTTAAATGTGCTCCATCAATGGTGTGACAAAAATAAGTTGATGAATATCAAGAAATGTTGTGTAGTTATGTATTCACGTTCAGTGCAAGTTCCTTCCTCATCGTATCATATCAACGTGAATAACCTAACCAGTACATCATCTGAATTTGAAGGTCTTTACGAACAATACAGTACTCAAATCCTTCACTATGCTTACGTTTCGAGCAAATTAGAATACGCTGGTCTTCTCTGGTATTCATTATATGTATCCGATTGCCTACCTCTTGATCGTATTCACAGAAGATTTTTGAAAATGCTAATTTACAAGTTGGATGGAGCTTACCTAGAAGTGGGCACCTTTCGAATCGAACTCCTGTAGAAACGCAGTATGTTGTCTTTCAACACGAGGAGAGACTATATGCAAGAAATGACTTTTCTTGTGCGAATTATGACACCAAATGTATGATTCCGCTCGCAAGAACTACCGTTATGAAACGTCTGCCAGTATACACTCTTTCTAAGCTGGCTAATCATAAACCGGATGATTGATTTTCAATCAGTATATAGGTTTCCCCAAACAATCTTTGCTTAAGATGTTGCTATACTGGCACACAAAGTTAAATCTAACTAATGCAATATTATAATTTAAATCTCTTTGGTTGTATAACATCTATTTTAAATAACAAAGATTAAAAAAAAAACGGTTTTACGCAGGTTCTGATAAATGCTAAATAGAGAAGAATTGAGCTCAAATGTTTTTGAAGTCTCCACAGTTTCTGCATATAAAATCCTTACATGCTACAATTAAGTTAATGTTATTGATAGAATTCAGTTTACAATCAAATGTAATACCAAAATCTTTAATTATCTGATAACACTGGCGTATGTATTTGATTGTTTGTAACGTAATTATATACTATCCTTGGTATAAGAAGATTCTGCTCATAGTAACTGCATATTGCTAACTTCTCGTCTTGTAAAATAAGCATCGTTTATAAATGGTATTTTTCGAAATTCTCTAATCTCTAATCTAAATTATCTAAAAATATTAAGTGATCGATGTCCATAATGTTGACAATTCCACTAATAAGTAGGAGAAATGGAAGAGGTCCTAGATTTGATCTTTGTACCAAACAAATAAAATCTAAATAGGGCTAGTAACGAATAATGAGAAACTAATTTGCTGAAATTTTTATAATATTATATGATGGTAAATTTGGTCATTTTTGTTCTATCCGAACTTCCCAATACTTACTCTGTGAAGCAACACTATTTGTGACATTAGAATGATGAATTTATTATTACCACAACGTTTTAATACACGACACACTTGAGAAATCTTCCAAAATGGCGGAAACTCCCAAGAAATTGAAAATTTTGGCAAACAAATTTTCTAGAAGCTTCACTAATATCAAAGCCAACTGACCACCATCTTATATAGTAACATATGAAGGAAAGTAAATGCTTTATCCATATCAAAAACAGGCAAAGAAACATACAACAGGCCTTCAAACGATATTGAAAAAATTTCTAGAGAACACGTTAGGGTCACTGACCAGATCAATTTACAAGAACAAGAGCGCATATATCTTGTTAGCCATATTCTATGTGTTGTTTTTATTACAACAATAATATACATTGAGAGAACATTGAAATATTACAGTAATTCCATAATAATTAGAAACTCTGGAAGATGATGTAACTTTGGTACTTTTATATTTGGCTAAAAAATAATCTGAATGTTTTCAAAAGATGTTACACATGGTGTTTGGCATTGTTGTCACTAAAATGGAAAGTACTCAAAATGTAGTTACTCCATAGACGGCCTATGCAAATATAAACTGAAATTATGTGGAACTTTACAGAATGTTCGCTAAGCAAGTAACGAACCAAGGTTACTGGGTACTTGGGTACACACATTGTTGCACTTTTTTATTATTTTCATTCTTTTCTTAGAAACAATATAACTAATTACTAGTCTCGATCGATAATTTTCGACATATTTAAAATTCGTTTTAGAAAATGCTTATTATATATGTAGGCACTTTTCTCAGTTTACGAACTTCTGTTAATTAAAAACGTAAAAGATAAAATTCAGACAGCTTTATTTTTAAATGACATATTTTACTTTTCGAATTTTTTCATTCCGTAGTATTAGTATTTAACAGCAGTAACTGTGTACTCAAATTGAATTGCGTCTGAGTAATATCGCCAACGCTACGAACTTTTACAATGTTATTTACAACCTTCGTCGAATGTAAGATCGTTTCGTTATCAAAACATGAGCGACCTAAAATAACTTCGACAACCAGGCGAACTGAATTAAATAAATTTCTACGTTTAAGAAGAATGTGAATAGCACAGTGACGGTTTATTTTAATTTCAAAATTCGCGTTTTCTGGTGTAGATATGTGAATACATCTTCATCATTGAAAAATTTGAGTTATTTCATTTCCGGGAGCTATTATGGTAACCCAGTTACTGTTTATGAACAAAAACGATGTAAATGATTACTTTTCGTTGGAGTACTGTATCTATAGACTATTAAAAGCAATTTAATATATACAGCGAATGAATGTTGCATGTATAAGCTACTTATTATTTAACGACAGGCTGAGAAAAGTATTGAAAATACCAATGATGCAGTTATTATAGAATGCAATTATGTTTTATGATTTCCAATTTTTCTTACTTTGGAAAACAATTACTAAAATATTATCAACCATTGCAGAACTATATTGGATAGTTCAGGGAATAGGTCACTCATGGATGAAGAGTTCAGTTAAATTTAAGTAGCGTATTCTGAACAACGAAAATAGTTTCAGGATGTCTAAGTATTGTATAGCAACGCAGACTCAAATCTAAATAAAGACTCAACTCAAATCTAAATAAGGACTAAATTTTTGAATTGTACCGCAGCTTAATATCTGCTTTCGTTCTATACATGTTAAGTGTCGTGCTTCTTCTGCCGCAGATTGGATTGGTGCAATCAGAAACTGTTAACCTGTTTTAAAATTCATTTTCATTAAGAAGCAGCAAAACACCGTTAGCATATTTGGCATGCTTCATAATATGGATCACCTGTCAAAATTACACCTACAAATTTGTATGTGTTATATATATAGTGCACATAAAGTGCAAGTGTTAATTGTATTCCAAAAACACGGTATGTGCCATAGCGGCTCCTAAAGAGATTTTAAAACAGCTTAACAGTTTCTGATTGCACCAATCCAATCTGCGGCAGAAGAAGCACGACACTTAACATGTATAGAACGAAAGCAGATATTAAGCTGCGGTACAATTCAAAAATTTAGTCCTTATTTAGATTTTGGATGGATTAGCACCATATTCTTTATTCATTCTTTAGCCTTCTACCGAGCGCGCGCCTGTTCTTCATCCTACTTTACAGGTTCCCTCTATTTCCTTCTATCTTCCGCTAGCTCCTTCCATCTCTTTATTCCCGCCGTCATCAAATACAATTCCACTTCATTCGGCCATGATGTTCTCGACCGGCTTATTCCCGGATTCTACTCTGGTACTGCCATCACAGCTGCCTCCGAGTTCGTTCTGTATATCCAATGTACTTCCGTTCTATTCTAATAATTAGTTAGTTTTACTCAAAAGGCACATGTTATCGATGTAAGTATAAAGTAATATTTAAATTTAAAATCAAGCAAGCATTATTCCATCTGTGCATACATTCTATACCAATTCTTTTACGTTCAAATACAGGGTGTCCGCGATATACAAAGCATGCTTTTAAGGGATGATAGCTACAACGATTTAGAAACAAAAACATATAATACACCTTGGGTCTATCTGTAAGCGTAAACGAGAAAAAAAAATATTTCTTATGTCACAAACTTCGACGCGTACTGTACACCGGCAGCTGATCAGTGCAAGATTTACCCGACGATTACAGGCGTGTGTTCTTGAAAATGGGCAATACATCGAGCCTTTCCTGTAATACATTTTCTCCTGTCTCTCAAAAAGTCCTGTTTAGGGCCACCAATTTATCACAAATAAAAGAAAAGAACTCAATTTTGTAGTAGCCTTTACGAAAGAGCAAAGCGCCATAACATAATTGCAGCAATTACATTTTTTTCATTCAATGCGACTTTCCCTCAACTTAAATTTTCATTTACCGATCGGAGGCTGCTATTAAATACGCCCTTTTCACTCTAACTTCAACTTATTATCTAGATAGTTTTTTCCACTTGTTAGGTCAATGATACTATCTAGTTAATAAGATAAGTTAAAAGGTCATAAAAATACATATATTCTAACTTCAACATACGATTTTATTGTCATAACATTATTTAAAAAAACGCAAAGGTACCTTTATTTTAAAACGTATGGCCATTGACTTCGTACGATACAAGTTCAAGGTCGTATAAAAAGATGATGCTTGGCTTGCATCTGCGCTTCTAACTGCATACGTGTACAGTATGGTGGAAGAGAAATGACACCACGCTTCAATTTCAAAGTATGAAATAATTCGTTTTCATCGTTGTTTTCAGTTATTTTCAACCCTAAATTTTTGATATGGTTTTTTGGTTATTTAAGAAGCAATATGGATGAGTTTTCTTGTACAGTTTGACCCAATAAGGTTTTTTAGAAATAATTTTTTTTCTCGTTTACGTTTGCAGATAAACCCAAGGTGTATTATAAGTTTTTGTTTCTAAATCGTTGTAGCTATCATCCCTTAAAAGCATACTTTGTATATCGCGGACACCCTGTATATTATATTTCTATGTATACGTATTGAATATTTCTGCGGTGACTATACCATCATAACTAACATATTATCAACTGATGAAGCTCCTTGTATTAGTCATTAGATTAGTATTCGTTTTAGGTTATATTAGTCATATCTTAGACATTTCTGAAATGTCGAGATCTCTTGTTCTTACACAGGGTGATACTCAATCCAGAGGAACGATACCCGAACCGTATCATCCCGCATCATTCAATATTCATTTTGTTTTACTAATTATTTATAATAAACACAGTAATTATGTTAACTTACTATGAAACATTGTATAACTAGAACCAAGCGGTTTTGGACATATGGTCTTCTGAACTTTTATGATCAAAATAACTCTAGGAATCAGCTCCTAAAGTTTGTCGCATATATTGAGAAGCCTCCTCTATATTCATTGTAACTTTATTGTTCCCTTAGTACTCGCACGAAAAAGCAAGGTCAAATTCTGCCCAGCACTTCTAACGAATTTACCGTTTTACTAGGGGTACTACTAGTGTTCATTTGCGTGTATTTCACAAGTCCGAAATGGTGCAACAGACATAATTTCTTCTAATCAGGAGACGTTCAAAGAGCGTTCGCAATAGACAAGTTAGGCTTGCGGAATTTACTGATACCTAAAGAAAAAAATTCTTTTTGTTTTTACACTAAACTAATAATTTGCCATTTACAATCATTATCGAGTTGTAATACCCATGTTGGGGTTTTACACAAATTTTTCCATTTAATATCAATAATGAGCTCTAATATTTTTCCTACATATAAAATTCTATACATACTTCTTTATCAGTACACAATCACACTTTACACCCACACGTTATGAGTTTTAGTAAGAGAAACTGACATAGCCAACTTTTACTTTGATTTTCACTATACACAATTGACTATAAACAGCAGAACGCGAAGGCTGAATTTAATACACTTTGCCATAAACAATTATTTCTCCTTTATTTAAGATATCACATAGCTTTGGATATGTAATGATCAGTTCTACACTTGAACAGTAATAGTCATATGAAGGCATGTTTCACCTCTATCAAAGAATATGTACATCTTCTTGGTGTTGAGTGGCAAGTAAATTCCAAATAATTCACTAAAGATACATAAAAATTAGACTTGCAACGAATAGTATATTCGGCTGAATACCGAATATTCTGCGGACTTCATCGCCGAATAGCCGAATATTAGGCAAAAGTATTCGGCTGGCGCATGAATGAGAAAGAAAGAAGTAAACTGCTACCTGAAAATGTAGAGAGATTAGTCTTTCTGAACCATAATTTTCCACTTCTAAATTTTCATTACGTAATTCAAGTGCATAGACATTTATTTGATCGTTTTATGTAAATGTTTATAATGATACTTATACTACTTTAATGATTACATACCAGAAAAATATATTATTATAAAATTAGTGTATGTATTTTTATGACCTTTTTGTACTTATCTTATTTT